>JAVJIF010021636.1:0-112024 GCA_038442645.1 Agave tequilana
GTAAATTCTGATTCAACAATGTCAGCAAATCTTTATTTTCTCTCTGTATAGAGATTCCTACCTTACTTTTTCCATTTGTATGCACACACACAAACATACCCACATACACATGCTGACACAAAAAGGAGGAGGGAAGGTTTTAGAGATGGAGTTCATTTTCAGTTATTGCAAATTTGTTAGTCTGAAGGTTTTTCTGCATCATTTTGTGGATGATGCTTTTAGCTGCATTAGGAACAAAGAACAATTTAGAAGGATTAGCTTGCAATAGCACCTCATTCATGCCATGAGGAACATATATTGTGAGTACATTATGAAAATCAATCTTGAGCCTTCTCTTTTGCTTCAGGGAGCAATGCTTGCACCATTGCCTCCTAACAACCAGCCGGTCATCACACACGAGTACCCCCCCAAGAGAAAAAGAAAGTTCCTCTCAACCCCCGACAGAAAACAAACCTGTAAATGTAAGAGAGAGGAAATTGTGCCTTCTCAAAATCAATTCGAAAGGTTTGGCTGATCTTCCCTCCGATTAGAGCCTTCTCAAAAAGAATTGTACAGAATAACCTAACTCCTGTGACAGAATTTGAGTATAAATATTTGTGACATGGTGCATGGTGGATTTGTTCAACCAGATAAAGATTTTGTGATTGAATCTCGAAACGATTACAATTTGACACTTAAAAGGAGAGGATGTTTAAGCTTTTGTGCTAGAACTAGAACCAGGCCATACGTTAGTCTTAAGATTTTTTGGCACCAAAATAAATGCACATTTATGGTTGATTTTATTTATCATGAAGCTTTTGAAAATGGTTATTAGGATGTGCAGAAGCCAAGTCACAAAGGGGTATCAACTTTGAATGGGTTCAAGCAGACAGGAGTGTCCTGCAGCGAAAAAAATAATCATAAAAGAAAGGATTTATCTTTTTTTACTCCAAAGATTTTGTCATTGAGAATCTGAGGATAATATATCCTTCACTGGCAGCAGCATTTGCATTTTATGAAATTTTTAGTTTTGAGACTCTTTCCTTGTCTGACGTGAATCGGATGTAATTGAACGGAGTTGTCAAAGAAACTTCCGAGATCGAAGAATTGTTTATTTAACTGAGGGGATAAGAGGATTATGAAGTTTGACCGGTTCAATTATAATACAAGATTGTGTGAGCTCAGGGTTCTCTGATGTTGCTGGCCAAAAGTTAGAAGCCATGTCTGGTAGGGAATTGACCTAGTTTGCAAGACTTGTTGATTTTGACAGGCTCGTTAGATGGAGAAAACATTGGTCAGCATATTGTTTAGGAGTCTTGGATGCAACTCCGAGTTTCCTAGAAGTTCATAAATTTGTTATTCTCATTCTTCTTCTTGCTTCCATCTTTTATTGCATGCTAGTACTTCTCAGCGATATCATTCTCATCAGCTTAGGAGATCTTTAACTATGTCTTTGATCTCCAGATCAGAGGAGATTAACAACTGTTTAAACCGTCTCTGGATACAGAGTATAGTGATTAAATTGAATGTCACTGAGAGGGGGAAGGGTGCACCATTCTCTTGCAGGTTAATTTGAGGAATGCTGAAATGGTCTATATTCGATTTGATGCACCTGTCGATGGAGCAGAAAGTTCAAGTTTTTCTCGGTCGAATGACAATCAATCTGATTTTATACTTTGTTTTGGTTTTGATCAGTTTTATAGTTAACTAAAGGGCATGGACTTTAAGATGGGTGCATATATTATTTGTGTGTTTGTTATGGTGTTGAAGTTTCTTCAGAATAGCTGGTGGGATTTCGAAATAGAACAGAAGAGTAGTTTATTGTAACATTGGCACAAGCACCAGACTTTGGGATGAGAGAGATTCTATACGAACTAGGGTGTAAAACAAATACAAATAATTCAATTCAGATCCGGATTCTATATTCGAGTTTACACAAATAACCATCTGTTTTTAGGAGAGAGACTAGGATCTGAATCCTTCCCACTCAAATACAACCCTACGACATTCGAACTCCCTAAACTTCTTTATGACTCCTGGCAGAGCGAAAATTGTGAAGTAGAGAACAGCAAGACCCTGCATGTTGCCGATGCATCTAAGAGGAGGTACCCATAGGCCTAATGAACTTGGATAGAATAAAGATCACATCTTTTCTTTTCTTTTCATTTTTTTTTTTTTTCGGGTGTCCAAATGCATGTCATCAATTATCTAACATCCAAGCGTGATGAGGCAATCAAAAGATTTACCAATCCGGCCAAGCAAAGGTTGCATGCAGCTACATATTTCACAATATAAAGCATTTCCCCACATGTAATCGGCATGAATCTCTAATATACAATAGCTAAGAACATTTCCAGGTCGAAGTTTTCATGCATGGAAAGCAAAAAAATTGAGATCTTTTTTAGCATACTGACATCATAGCATTCCACGCAACAAGATCCTTCTCCTTGTCCCATCAAACAACCTCCTTGCACTCCTCGTCCACCCCGTCCACCCATCGCAGTATAAAGAAATTACATTCCTCTCGGGCATTTCGTCAAACAGTTTCTGTGCCTTTTCCACTCGGTCGAACTTCACATGTCTAGATATCATAGCATTCCAAGAAGCCACATTTTTACCGGCATTTGCCTAAAGTAATCCAGGGCTTCATCAAGCATGTCGTTATCGAGGCAGGAAGCGATCATCAAATTCCAAGAGACCACATTTCTCAGGGGCATTGAAGCGAATAGTTTCCGGGACTCCGCGATGTCAGAGTTCTGCCAGTGAGCAGTGATGATGGAATTTCACGAGCAGACGCGTCGGTCAGGCATTTGGTCGAACAGCCGGCGAGCGGCAGTGAGATTGCTGGAGCGAGAAAGGGAGCTGATCTGGAGGCTGTGGTGTAAGATTTTGTGGGGAGAGTGCGTGGGTGCGGCTTGGCGAGGACAGGATCGGTGGAAGAGGCAGAGAAGAAGGCTTTGGATTTGTAGAAGGTTGCTGGCATGAGGACATTGTTGAATTTCTTCTTGGATGGTAGCAGTATTACTTGGATTTCAGTTTAGTCCCGGCTAGCTTTCGTGACTGGAATACCGAGAAATACAGAAATAGGCTGTTCCACGACAATCTCTGCAGTCAGCTGAGCAAATTGATTGTGTTGAACTTGCCGCCGGAACAAACTAGATTTCTGAGCATCAGAGCTTGTTAAGTCTTTTGTAATTTTGACATTGAACAGGGCCAGCAGTCGAGATCCAAGTTATGCTCAAAATCAAAGAATAATGAAGCCATGACAACTCTCAACCTGACAAGTGCGATTTCATAACCGAGAAGGGCTCTCGTTCCACATCACCCAATGCAAAGACGCAAAAACCCGTGCAACAAAGATGCAATAGCTAACACCATACTCCAACCAACACAACTGGAAATAAAACAAACATTTTAAAGATGCAACATACAAATGGACGCCCTTTGCCAGCCATGCAAGACCAACATCCATTAGAAGATGGATGAATTAAAATGTATTAAAAATCCAAACTACAGACTCATCTTATAGTCTAACCATAAACAACCATGAAGGCATGGCACATAATCCAACAGCAACAGAAATATTATAGCTACATAGAACAAAGTAAAGCTGTTCATGTCCAAGTGAAAGATATCTAACATAGTAGTCATAATATCCCATAACCATCCCCTTGCCATCAGTGCTATAAATTGCAACAACCATTTCGCAGGCAGGCATTTTTAAGCCCTCTCACCCCTGATCCTCCTGGCAAGCTGAATGTCCTTGGCATAATGGTCACACGCTTGGCATGGATGGCGCACAGGTTAGTATCCTCGAAAAGCCCCACGAGGTATGCCTCCGCCGCCTCCTGCAGGGCGAGGACGGCATGGCTCTGGAATCGGAGATCAGTCTGCAAGACAAATGCATGTCTCAGTAAACACAATTTGAATCACATTACAGAGACGTGGCGGCGAAAGAGAACAGCTTCCATCTGTGCAGTTGCTCACCTTGAAGTCCTGAGCAATTTCCCTGACGAGCCTTGGAAGGGCAGCTTCCTGATCAGGAGCTCAGTACTCTTCTGGTACTTGCGAATTTCACTGCAGTAGACCAACAAATTTAGACCATAAATAACAAGCACAGTACTCAACCACAGATCAACACCAGCGACATTCAAACCCAAGACTCACACAAATGCTAAGAAGCCACAACAAACAAGACTTACCGAAGAGCAACAGTTCCAGGCCTGTAACGGTGAGGCTTCTTCACTCCTCCAGTTGTTGGGGCAGACTTGCGTGCAGCCTACAAACAAACAAACAAAAAAATTCAAAATTTCTCAAGACAAACAAATCTAAGGTGACAACAAAAAGGAAGAAATCCCTGAAATAACAAATGACAAGCAAACCTTGGTGGCAAGTTGCTTCCTTGGAGCCTTTCCTCCAGTGGACTTGCGAGCAGTTTGCTTAGTACGAGCCATCTGCTTAATGAAATTGAGTGCTCATTATAATGACATCAATGAAAACCCAATTGTAATCAAACGAGGATTCAAACTAAGCTCATTATCAACAATGTTTCTCACCTAATTCTAGCATATTCCTTTACATGCAAATTTCTACAACTTAGTAATACTTCTTGAAGGGGACAGCAGCACAACCATTACAGGATAATTCCTAAACTAGACTTGCAATTTATACTAGGAAGTTTAGCATCTCAACTATTTCTAAGCTATTATACTGAAACGCTGGAGCCTTAACGCTATTAACAGGATTTTTCCACCCACTATATGAACAAAGCAAGGGAACTGATACATTAGACATATCTCCATGAATCTAGGAATTGAAATCTCATTGCAGGCAAGATTAATCCAGTGCACATACAATGTGCACACCAGATACAAAGTTAACCTGACCAAACCACAGCCTTTTCCAATTAGAAGAAATCACATATGGGATAGGATAAGCCTTTTCTATCAACATGCACTTATATATGCTATGGAAATTAAAGAATACTATCTACATGGAGTAAAGAAATAGTAATTCAAACTAACTAAACCACATTTGTCACAAAGATATTTCTTTAAATAAATGAAGTGTTTGAAGCAAAAAATTGAAATTGAAATTAAAAAAATTCAAACAGCAATAAAAAATAAGATAATAAAAAGAGTGATCTTAATAAAGCACAATGATAATCAATCTTTTGAAAAATCCTAAACTTCAATTTAATCGTAAAACAAAGCCTACTGATAAATATTTCTCATAAGTCAACGTAATTGCTCTCTCTAATTAATCTATGTTCTCAAAACCCAAAAATTACATAAATCCACACCAAGAAGTTGAGCCTTACCCAAAGGTGCTTTATTACACAACTAAAATGTGGACGTAATAGTGAAAATTAAGATTATCATTTAAATATTTGCATGACTCGTTCAGGGAAACCACATCAAAACCCGAATTTCAAAAACCAAAGCATGACTCCTGCATAAAATTCAAAAACATAAAAGTTTCCAATATGCAAGGAGTCAAAAACAAGGCTTAATCAGCCAAGTTTAAAATAAAATCCCAAACTGCACAATAATTGAACAGTTGGGCGAATCTATAAGCAAATCAACTTCCTTTAATATCAAGGAATCATCCAAAATATTCACAAATCAAGAATATAAACCCATTGTCCTCAAGACACATGGTAAATCAAGAAGGAAACGAATCAGAAATCAAAACAGCTCAAAGCCCTAAATTTTGAGACCAAAAGACGATGAAGAAGGTAAAGGCGCCTCAAAAATCAAACTCCCACAGAATCCCCCAAAGTTTACACAGCCGCGACGAACACTAACCCTAATCTACCAACAAACCACTGATAGCTTAAAAAAATCACGAACAAAAACCCCCAGTCACAATACTAACAGATCTAATCTGAAAGAAGGAAGCAAACCCCAACCCCAAAATTAAATAATTTAAAATTAAAATTTTTGAATAAAAGGGGGAAAAACAAGGAGATGATACCTGCCCCCTCTCTCTCTACTTTCTCACACCTCGTTTTCAAAGAAATCCAAAATAAGAACGTTCGCAGGTAGAGTGCTATTTATAGGAGATTTTCAAGTCAGCGTTCTTAAGTGCACGGCGCTGATTAGTTTCTTGTGTGTTTTCTTAAACGGCTGAGATTCGTTGTTAGTGTGTGGACTCGGATCGCCACGTCACCTATGTGGGTTCCTATTAGGGGTGTCATCGGATCGGATACGGATCGGATATTACCTCTACCATATCCATATCCGCACCCAACCTTCGGATACGGATACGGATACGGATATTGGCGGATGTGAAAAAATGATATCCGTATCCGCCAAAATCGGATATCAGATATAAATCGGATATTAGCGGATCGGATGCGGATACTAATCGGATATGTTAAAAATGGATATGGTTAAAGATAAGTTAAACAGAAATACTTATATTACTTTTATCTCATCTACTACAATATTAAATGTGATACATACTATGATATTATTGTGTACATATCAATATATTCATCGTATTCATTGTCATTTGACTTCTATAACAATAAATTACACGTCCTCCGGTGCTAAATGCCGATTCGGGTGACATGGTTGATGTCGAAATACTCAAAATATCATGTGGTGTTCCTACAAGAATCGAATACTTTTCACTATTACTTTTTTCACCAACTCAAAATATCAAAATTTAATACCTTATTCCATTGAAGAATAGTCTTCTCCATACCGATATTATTATGAAGCACGCAACATTCGGATATCGGATCGGATACGAATAAGATATTACTTTTACCATATCCGTATCCGCACCTACCTTTCGGATACGGATACGGATACGAATATTGACGGATGTGAAAAAATGATATCCGTATCCGGATTGGAGACGGATTCGGATGCGGATATCCGCGGATAATCCGTATCCGGTGGCACCCCTAGTTCCTATTGGGTGCAGCCTGTAGGAGTTTTGATGCGGATAACCGGTGATTTACTGGTTTAATTGAAGTAATTAGGCGGTTTATCGGTTTAATTTACCGAAATTGCCCCCGTAATTAGAATATACACGAGTGGGGGTCAGAGGTCTGGTTCGGTTAAGTTTTCCTTTGTCATGTTTATGCTGATTGAGGCTGAGATTTGAAGGAGAGGGAAGTACTGAAGAAAAGAGCATTGTGACTTTTGGATAATACAAAGGAGTAATACAAATGAGACAATGAGGTCACAGGAGAATAGTGCAAAGAATTAATTGTCACTTTTCCAACACATATTGCTGACCAATAACTAAGATTCGTAGAAGAGGATGTTCAAGATTTCAATTTGCAAGATTTCAAGTAGCAGGAATACTTGTGGATCTCTAGGCTACAGTGGATGGAAGCGACCGATCAGGGCTGGTGGGAGCAGGCACTGTGTCCTTGAGGACCTACAACTTGAGGTATGCCGATCTCTCCGCGTTTACGTTGTACAGCCAGAAGTGGAGGAAAACTCTTGTATAAGACAAGGATAGGGGGAGTTGGGAGGAGAAGCGCTCCGTGAGTCTACAGTCGAGATGGAAGCTCACGAGAGGGGGAAGGTGATGAAAGTAAAGGCTTTTGCAGCCTTTTCAGGAAGACTCTCCTTGCAAGGGATCAGGGCAAGCCACGGGCAGTAATTTTACAAGCCCGAGTGGAATTATAAATTATATACGGCTGGAATTGCAGCTGCAACCAAACAAATGAGTCATGTAAATTTGCAAATATTTTTGCGTTCGCAAGCGTTTTGCAACCAATCAAACATATCCTAAATCTATTTGTGTATTTTTGCATCTTTCATCAAAGACAATTAGATAAGTCTTCCTCAAACTTCAAGTTCATTAGGCACAACCAGTGTGTGCATTTGAGCCTAATAACATTCTCTCTCTCTCTCTCTCTCTCTCTCTAATTAACTCAACCGTCAACGGGATTCATCGGTGACCACCGGATTTCCCGGAGCCTGATCTAGATCGCATAGGAGAGAAAAAAATGTTCACTGACACGCAGACTTGAAGTGATAGCCACGAGAGGGAGTATGTGCTCTAACATTTTCTGAAGACTTGTTTTGAATCATGTTCAGTCCAATAGACAATAGTGTCATTTAAACAACCAAATATCAACGGTAACATTTACTGCATGAACTAAGATTATCTATACGAACGGACTCTTTATTCACTCGGAAGAAACATCCAAGTCCTTGAAACGACTTCTCTTCGAGTTTTTTTGTTATTTGTTTTGCTCTAAATAGAAATTTGAAATTTGTGAGAGAAAATACAGTAAATCCTTGTATGGATAGAAAAGTGTCACGTTAGCATTACCCCAGGAATTATATTCGGAAAAAAAAAAAAAAAAAGGAGACACATAAAAAGTGAAAATAGATCGCATCATTCTTTCATCTAAATACTTATTTTAAAATTTTAAAAATCAAATCATTTAATATCAAATAAGTACTTGAAGTATAAGTAGTACTACTTCAGTGATATTTCGTGTTAAAAACAAAACAAATAGAGTTCTAAAAGTTTTTAAATAAAAGTTTTCACAGAAACAAACACAAGACTCTTGAAGCATATTGGATAAAAGTTTTCACTGAAGTAACAAAAGACTCTTGAAGTGTAACAAGACAGTAAAAGAGACTTCGAGTACTTCAAGTTGTTCGTGGCAAACAAACAGCCCCTTAGTGAGTAAAATATTTCTTGAGAAAATGTTTCAGGCTAACTTTCATAAAACTATTATGAACTTTCAACAATTTTGAAAAAACTATGGTGATCTTTGAAAAATACAAAAAAGTATCACAAACTCTCTCTCAATTTTTTAAGAAAACATCCTGTCTGCTCCACGTTAAGAAAACGGATACATATTAGTGACGTATCAATTTAATGACCAAAACAAACTTTACTTCTTCTGCATCATCTTCGCCATGCTTTCTCTCCCTATCTAGCATATCAGTGATCCTCTGATGAAGAAGGGCAGTTTTAAATACCCAAATCTTTATATACCAGAGATCATCCCCATGTCTAGCTAATGTGGGACTATTTGTTCAACGCAAATCCCAACATATTTCTCAGTACCCAATTCTCAATTTTACTAATTTTCAGGCCCTTACGCTTGGTTAGGATGTGGAGCTCATCCTTGAGGCCGCGAGCAGCGATGGCTGGGATTTGGCAGTGGATTCCTTTCACCCATCATCAGCTGTTGTTGTCAAAATGGAGAGTTGATGTCGCAATCGTCAAACCTAAAACAACAATCCTAGAAATTGTCACTGTTTTGTATGTAGAACTAGAAGTGCAATATCATGATTATTCTAAGGTACAACCATAGATTTATGGACATTTTGCAGCAAAAGGTAATGGCCAACTGTTGAGAAATATGAAGAATTAAATGTGAATTTTTGAGTTGAATTATGTGAGATCCATTGATAGAATCAATTGGATAATGGTTGGAGCGTATTCTTCTTCCATTGGAGATGAACGTGGTATATTCACATGTTCAATTCCGACTTCGTTGAATATGATATTTAAGTCTAAAGTTTGTCTAATTCAAAAGTCAAAGGGGACTAAAGGTAGCTAAAAATATTTAGTCACACATTGGACATGGGATGGAAGTTTGAAATGTTAAAATAGAGAAAAATGGAAACAAAAGGTGTGCCCTTTAGGTACTTGGAGTTTTCGCGCGCGATTAGGGAGAAACCATGCCCACACGCGCGCGCCGCCGTCGGAGACGGCCGTTTGGCCGGCACCGTTGCAATCGTTCGGACTCCAAATTACGCCTCTGTCCTTCTCGGAGCGCTATAAATAGCGCTCCTTTCTCTCATTTTAAAACACAGCAAAAAAAAAGCATCTCTCTCCCTTCTTCTGAAACTCGGATTCCAAAGTGAAAGTGAAGAAGTAACTCGAATTCTGAAGCAAGATGCGCTCTGAAAGAAGGCTTAAAAAATTCAACAGATTCTTTAATAGAATTGTTGTCTGAATCCGTGACTTTCAAAGAAGAATATTCTTCTATCTCCCTCCTTTCTCTACAGTGGGTGTTCTTCCAAAGTAAAGATAAATATTCTCAAGAAAAATATTCTCCATGAGATTCGTTTTGGTCCTGCTGGATTGATAATTCTGTGAAGGTTCTTGTTAACTACAGTTCAACCGTACAGTGATTTGGTAGTGTTATCCAAATACCGTGAAGGAGTGTTGTATCTTGAGAGACCAGCGTCCAGTAACTCGTTAGCACCGTAACGGGGGACGTAATTGTCTTAAGGAGATTCGCTATAAGCGTACCTCACTCCAAGTAATGTATAAGTGAATATTCTTTATACATGAGTTATACTGATATACAGTATATTGAGACCGACTTATACCAGTATAATTGGTGTTTAACCAAGGATGGTAATTGAAAGGTGGGTCTGTAATTAAGAAACGTTCTATTGAACGGAAAACTTCCCACCTGATATTCACCGACCTGGCCAATAGATCGGTGATATTGATTAGTTGTCAGATTGATTCCTAAAACTAACACAAACAACCATAGATTGTAGCTTCAACATCTTAGGTGGATCAAGTTACAAAGTTTCTTTGTGGGTGATTGATTGGCAATAGCAAACACTTGCTATTTGGACTATAGCTTGAGTGTCATTTTCTTGCTCACAGACGTGCAATTCATATCCAATTACAAGTAACACAATTGACATTTGAGAATAACTAGTCCAATTAATATCAGGAATCTGAAAAAAGAAAATGGAATCTGCAAAGGACACACAAGAAAGCAAAACTTTCCCCCACCAATTTGAAGTTCAGTGATCTAGGGTTGGTACCAGTGGTGTTAAGGTGGGGGGCCTTGAACTCCATGTTAACCAAAGGTTGCCCATCATTTTTCTAGAGAGAAATAAATTGACTTGTGACAATGACAAAAGTACTCACTTTGATGAGTTATCTTTGACAGAAATTAAACATGGGCAAGAAAAGGTAGCTCTTGGTTACTGGCCTTTGAAGATGACACTATAGTGTGCAACACATTGTTGAGACATGGGAGCAATTAATCCACACAACCTGCCATATGCCAATGCATATGAGTTTCTTAAGGCACCAAAGTTCTCTTCCCATTCACTCAAGAAGAGAAAGAGAGAGCTCATTTGCAATGCATATTTCAAGTATGTACTGTTGCATTCCTATACTGAGGATCAATCTATCAAATTTCAGTTGTAATCATTCTCACAAAAGCCATATGGAAGCCCCTTGGCAACATCAACAAGGAATGTAAGTAGGAAGAACAAAACCTATGACCTCTCTCAATTATGGTTACCACTTGTTTCCCACCTGTTAATTTTCTTCAGAGGCAAATGCCAGGTTGCATGACTGCACTAGAGAATGAACAAATGCGAGAGGAGAATGATTAAAGGACAAAACTACATGATAAAAACTCTACAAGTGAACATAAAAGCACTCCAAATAATAGCCTAGGAAGCATCCAAGACAATGGTTCCAATAAATCAAATAGTGGGATTCAAGTAATCTAGAGCAATGATTTACATGTAGAGGAGAAAAGTGAGCACAAAATACACATGTATAGAGAGGTCTTCAAATCAAACCAGAGATTCTTCGCTCGCAAATAAACAGCAAACAACAACATACAAAATTAAGACTGGTTACACATCAATCTTTCCTTTTGGAGAATAAGAATACAAGGAAAAATGCTCTTTATTCACTGCTTCGCTGACAACAGCTGAATCCAAAATTCACACATATAAACACTCTAAAAAAAGTGGGGAAAAAACAACCTAGATACTCAGCGTACATGATGTCTGCCGTAGAACTGAATCTAACAAACACTACTTAGCTAGAGACAGATTTATACAACCCCAGAATTGCATCTGGCAGTCAGCTTTTTCTTGTGGCCCGCCGGAAGAGTGTGATTTTGTGAGTCCGTGTGTATCGGTACAAATCAATCAACAAATAGATGGATTTAATTACCATGGTTCTATCTGCAGCTGGGAAGAGTCTCAACATCTGATCATCTGCTATGATTTGAAATCCCCGTGTCTTCTGGTAAGCGAAAGCGCCCACCCACGCCCAGGCTCTCTGCAAGCCGAAGGACATATGACTGTGTTGATGCAGAGTTTGGAGAGACCGCCTCTGGAAGGATTGGTAGGCACTCGGGGAGAGACTGAGTACCCATCCCTGTAGGATGGAATAGAGAAAGCACAGCTCTACAGAATATAAACCTGATGATAAGACATGATTTCCAAAAGTGAGAACATAACTCAAGAGGCAAAACATGGACCCCCCCCCGGGGGGGGGGGGGGGGGGGGTGGCGCACAGAAGAGAAAAGAAAAAAGAAAAAAAACAAGAACAAAAAAAAAAGTACCATCTTCTGAGAGAAACACTAGTAATAGATGTAAATAGCGAGATAAATCTGCTATCCCAGTTGACAGCCCTAGTTACAAAACCAGAAGAAAGAAAGAAAGACTAGATGCTCAAATTATATTCTGTATCTGGATCCTCGGATTCAACCTTCACTCGAGAGTGCTTACAAATTTTACATTATAAGCATATTGGCATCTACACATGGTCATCTTCAAATTATTATTTTAAAGAGTACAAAATACATATGCTAGTTTCTAGTTATTTTCATAAATACACACATGCAAAGACACATGGACATTTATTTTGTAGCTTCTGTATACTAGTTTCATTATGTTAGTGTAGAAGGAGCGCTCCCTCCCTCCCTCCCTGTGTGTGTATTTATTTCTATGTGAATGCATTGTTATCTTTTTGATGATCTATATAAAATGCATCATTTTGGAGGCTGTATATGAAATTTTATAGTTAGGAGTTTTTTATTTATTGAGTGAGAGTTTCTTTTATAGAGGCATTGTATGTGAAAAACCAACATAAAACGCAGGGCACAATGGAAGGGGACTTAGGGGAGAAGGAACATGGTGAAGGCCCACAATTCTCTCTCTCTCTTAAGAGTGAATTATGTTTGCAACTCATTTAAAAGCCTTAAACAGAGCTATGAAATACAAACAAAATGCATAACTCGTAAGCATGCACAGGGCCAGCCCTAGAGTAACGGGGGCCCTAAGCGAGATTTCAGACCGGGGCCTTTGGTAATTTTTCTTGATAAATTACATCTAAAACATTCTTCTAACTTTTTTAGCTGCAAAATTGTTAACTATGCTCTCATATTCAAGCTTATCAATCATTTCCTTTTCAATAGATAACATAACCAAACCATTTAATCTTTCTTGAGACATTATCAATCGAAGATAATTTTTAATCAACTTTATCTTAGAAAAGCTTCTTTCAGCTGATGCAACAATTACTGGTATAGTTAACAAAACTCTAAAAGCATTCCATGCATTTGAAAAACAACAACCCGTTTTTTTTATATAATTAAGCACTTTTATTGCTTTTGTTGTTTTTTTCGATAACATATCTTTCAAAAATTTTAGTTCGGATGCTAATTCTTTTCTATCAATATCGGATTGCAAGTAATGTCTTAGATAACTTTCAAGGTTAGGACAATAACATTTCAAACATTCAACATCAAGTAATTTTAACTTATTGAAATCGAACAAAAATCCAAAAACTTGTTCATATTCTTGAAATTGTTCAAACCTACTAGTGAGGGAAGAAAGGACTTGACCTACGATATATAAAAAATAGTTTACTTTAAAAGATTGTAAAGCTGATTGTGAAAGTTCTTCTTCATCAACATTTTCATCAAAATATCTCTTCCTACGAATGATGTGTTTTTCTCGAATAATAGGTTCAACTTCTAGCGCCTCTGCGATTTTCTTAGCTTCAATCATGGCATCATTAAATCCGATTTCTCTATACTTTTCAAAGAAACTAATTAGGTTTTTTTAATTGAGTTATACCAACATCAATTTGCATATCCTCAGTTTGGAGATATTTGCTAACAACATTAACATCATGTAAAATTGTGTATCAAATACATAAGTCCAATAAGAACTCAAACTTCTCAATTTGTTCAACTATGCTCTCAGCATCACTTTTGGCCCTATTATCCAAACTAGCATTATTTGCTAACATTATTAATGCTGCTCGAATTTCCGGAGCTTGGAATCATATAGATTTAACACTTACAATGTGACTTTCCCGTGTTTGTGATAATGATTTAACCGTGCGACCTGACACATTATCTTTAAAAAAATTTCATCGTTGTGTTTATGATGAAAACAATACATATATGCATTAAATAACTCCAAAAAAGCTTTCTGCTTTAGAACAAGAGTTAGACATATCACATAACGCAAGATTAAGACTATGACAGCCACACGGTGTATAAAAAGCTCTAGGATTTAGTTCTAATAAATTTTTTTGTACATCTCTATGTTTTCCTCTCATGTTAGAACTATTATGATATCCTTGCCCCCTTATATTTTTAATATCAAGATCGAGAGTTCTAACACCTCTTTAAGTTTGTTAAAAAGTCCTAAACCTAATGTACCGTCCAGCTTCAAAAAGCCCAAAAAAAAAAAAACTCTTCAACTTTTATAAGATTTGTTGAAACTTCTACACATCGAATTATAAGTGACATTTATTCTTCATGATTTATGTCCAGAGTACAATCAAGAATAACTGAAAAATATTTAGCTTCTTTAATTCTTTTATCGATTGCACTTTTGATCTCACTGGCTAATAAAAGTATCAATTCATTTTGAATTTTGTGACTAAGGTAATGATGATGAATTTCACGATTTTGAATACGTCGAACATGTTCTTTCATTACCTGATCAAATTCTACAAACGCTTAAATTAATTGACAAAAAATTTCATTATTCTCATCATAAATTTTTTCGTTGTCTCCACGAAATGCTTGGTTAGTCCTAGCGAGATATTTCACAGCAACAATTATTCTAACTAATACTTCTTTCCAATATTCTTTCTCTCCATTTATTCGATTTTGTGCATCTTTATCAATAGTTATACTTTTTTGCAATCGTGTTTCCAACTCCACCCAAGCACCTATGTTCATACAATGCTCGCTACTAGTTTCATGACTTTTAAGTTTAGAACTAAGGTCTCTCCAATCATTAATTCCGTCATTAGTTAATTGAGTTTCCATACTGACTTTTTTAAATAACTTGCAACATCCCAAAAAAAATTTATCTAAAAATTTTGAATACACTAACCATTTTCTATCATGCTTCTCTCCATTTATTGAATGTCGAGTGTAATGCGTAATAGTACAAGATTATCTTTAGGAAAATTGATATCTTACTCTCTTATCGGATCTTTTTCAACTAATAAATCTCTCATTTTTTATCAATATTTTTCCAAGTTCCCATATCATAATTAATATCATTAAAATATATTTGTTCTTCATTCCTATGTTCTTCGACAATATTCCCAATTCTATTTTTCTTCATTGATACTTACATTCATATTTTCTTCATTATCATCCTCATTTGAATTTCAATTGTTATTTTCTTCATTATCATATTCATTTTCGTCAATATTTTCAAAGAAATTATCAACCCTATCTATTTCATTTTGTTCTTCATTTGTCTAGTATTTGTTAAAAATCTATCTAAAGCTCCTGCTTGAGATTGAATAAATTCTTCAGCTTTTCATTTTTTTTTCTCTTTTACCAAATCCGGACATGTATTTTCTAGGCATTATAACAATTGAGAATGATAAAATAAAAAATACTCAATTAAACACTACAAACTAATTAATGCTAATCAATCAACTGTAAACTAATTACTGTAATTTAATGCAAACTAATTAAAAAATAATGCAAACTAATTAAATGGGATGTAAACTAATAAAAATTAAAACAAACTACAAATTAATTAATGTTAAATTATTAATTAATCAGTTGTAAACTAATAAGTGTAATTTAATGCAAACTAATTAAATTAATATAAACTAAAAATTAAAAAATAATACAAAAAAAAAAAGCCAAAAGAGAGGACCTGGCCCTCGGCTATCGAGTGCCGCCTGGCACCGGCCAGAGGTGGAAGGCCCGAGGGGAGAGGAAGGGGGCTGGGGGTGCCACCGCTTTTCCCCTTGCATGCTGCCGACGTCGGCGATGGAAGGGGAGAGCCCGGAGACTCGAAGAGAGGCCTCTAGAGTTGGGTCTGCGCACTGTGCAGGCGCTGCTTGAGCATGGGAGGGGCGAGGATGGAAAGGGGAGGCCGGGAGGGGGGTCAGGCCTGCGCTGGCCCTTGGGCTGTCGGACTCGGAGGTGGAAAGGGGAGGAAGGGCATGGCCTGGGGCTGCCAGCTAGGCTGGCCCTTGGAGGTCCGGTTGCTGTGGAACTGGAAGGGGGAAAAAAGAGATTGTTAACTCAGTTCAGTTACTGTTAGTGTCTTAGTGAGAAGGTGAAGTCTTGAAGAGTTGAAAAAATTTGTGAAGCAGTAAAAGGCGAAGAGATTGTTGCTGGTTAGAGAAATTAGAATAGAAGAGTTGTTAGTGTTAGAGAAATTAGACTTTTGGAAGAAGAGAAGGAAAAAAAGAATAAATTATATATTATTAGAACGTGAAGAGTCAAAAGGTGAAAAGTTGGAAATACTAATTAATTAATGTCTTTTATTGTTTTCAACTATTTGTTCTGCAAGAGAGAGCAGGGAGACCGAAGAAAACATGGATGGAGGTGATCCGATAAGATATAGAGGCTAAAAGTCTTAATTAAGGCATATTTCTCGACAGGAATGAGTGGTGAAAGTTGATCCATGTGCCTGATTTAGCGTAATTCTCTTTTGGTTCATGTAGCCTATCCCAAATATTTGGGACAAATGGCTTAGTTGTTGTTGTTGTTCTGCACATATCTCAAGTGTTTTTCTCAAAATGTGAAGCAATTAGTTATTTTTTAAGAATAATAACTTAACTAAACTATTAAATTAATAATTATTGGGGGCCATGTTGATTTGGGGGGCCCTAGGCGGCTGCTTTAGCATCTTCACTCTAGGGTCGGCCCTTAGCATGCAGAGCATGCATGCTCTCAACACTATGTGAGCACATCAAGGAAACAACATGGAAGGAGTAGCTTATCATATATTATTTCATAGTGTACGAATCCACAAGGTCGTCAGTTGATCAAGGGGAGGGATTAGCCTTGTCCCTTGCTTCCTTTGAAGGCAAACCACGAAAGCAAGAACATTCCACAGCATAACATCTCTTGATGTAACTACTCCTGGTGCCATTTGGCCTTAATTTTGCGCTAGTGTCATCTAAATCACCTTGCTACCAGGGCACAACTGTATTAAATGGCCAACAAACTATTTGCCACTACAAGTTATTTGCAGCTTCAACATAGGACACAGTATCCCCACCCACCCCCCCCCCCCCCCCACCACCCCCCCCCCCCCCCAAAAAAAAAAAAAAAAAAAAAAATGTTCCATTAAAAGGGTTTTAATGAAATAAAGTACAGATACAAAATTGTTAAACATAAAAAGGGGACACAGTATCCGTGGTTTTATGGTCAAGATATTTCCTTTCAAGTAGATTCGCTCTAGTAATGATGGCATCTTTGAACATAAGAAGGTCCTCGCTTTTAAAGTGATTTATCCTTCCAGATCAATTTCTCTTTAGTTGAACGACAATTAAGTGGTCTTGTAAAGAGAGCTAACAGAAGGAAAAAAATGCCTGTTTTTCTCCCTTTGCCATTTAACATCATCCTCAGCAGGTTGTGGAGACTAGTCTCCAAGAAAAGGAGACTAGTTTGCCCCTCTCCATTCTAGATGACATATTAGCGGTAGCTAAAACCTAAGGCACTGTTGGTTCCTTCTCTATTGTACTCTAACAGAGCCATTATCATTCTGCACATGAACAAGTAAAGAATTTGTAACGCAAAGGTCATGTCCCAGCACCACTTGTCACGCCAAAAGATCATCTTGCAGCTGTTACCTGTGGCTATGATGAATGTGTTGCCTGCAAAAAAGCTGACTTTGACACTTGATACCCTTTCCAAAAGTGGGAGGAGATAGATCTGCCCCAGGGCTAGCAATTCCATACACCATCTCCTCCTGTTGATCAACTTGATTATATTGAATTGGATAATTGGATGGTTCACAACCGTGGGCATGCAAAAAGGGCCTAGTTCATGTCATGTACATTGAAGTATAGTCCCTCTTCCGTTTCATATTTACAGCTCCTCGAACCATTTCACTAGGTGACGCATTTTTGTGGAACAGCACCTCGGCACAAAAGCCTATGATTCTCAATTTTGAGCTCGATCTACCTTCACAGTTGAAGTATAGTGGAGTAAATATCAAGAACACATTTGTCGGCATTATCCTGCCACACGCCTGTTAGTACTAACAGTGTGGAAAGAAATAATATAATCATCACAAATGTTGCACATAGGGTTTGCACTAGACAAATAATAGATGTCCTTGTGTGCAAAAGTTGGGATTTCTAGGTACATACTCCAACCACTAAGCATTCAATGATAGTGAGTTTGCATTGTCACCGGTGACTGCACTTTATTGTAGATGTGTGGTATAGCATTATGAAAACTTAAGATTATCTTAATGAAAGGCACTACCATGGAAACTGCAAATTGACAGGAAACACTGCATAGGTCTGACTTTTGCCCCTTTTAACGGGCATGAAAAGATTTAGGAAGTCAAACGAAATGTTTGGTTTCATTTCAACTTCTCTGGAAGGTACTTTTAAACTAGTAAGCAATAATATATGTTGACAATGAGTATAATATCAGAAAGGTGTGAAAGGAAACAAAATGATACATTGATAGGTAAGAATTAGGTACCTAACTATCAGCCGGCGTAGAAATGGATCAGGAAGAACTTGAGCCCAGACAGGATCTAGACAGTTTGATGTACAGAGATTCACCTCCCACTCAGCTAACGCAGATGAAATTATGGTTTCTGCGCTGTTGTAGGCATCCTGAAATAGTCTATAAACAAATCAGATCAGGAAAACCAAACCCAAGCATAAAAGTTGAAACATCAAGTCAACTTACAACATCGATGTCTGATGAAAGGCCGACAAGTTGGCAAAAGGCTTGTAATGGAGCAGTTAGGGAAAAAGTAAACTGGCTTCCATTGGGTGTAAGCTCCGAAGAAGATATTAATGATGGCCTCTCAGGTGAAAGAAGCAAGGCAGCTGCTTCTCCCCTTTCCGCACCATGTATCACCTGGATATTTAATAAATAAGCTTGAAATTTGAAACTCATCATCGGACATAAAATAAAGTGACTACAGGGAGGAGTCATAAAGGCTTTATAAGTCCATTTTTTTGATATCCACAGTACAGAAAGCTTTTGTAATTATAGAGAAACAATACAATTGAATAAACATCCAATGGTAGTCACTTTACTGCATTAAATGAAAAACATAATAATCTGGAATAATAGAACTAAATGTACTGTTTACAGAATTGCACTTATAGAAAAAGCAGTGATCATTGCAATTAATGGTATATTAAAGTCTTTCATAATTCTCATATCCTTGTCAGTTATGGGAATTCAGATTTCCAATGCAGTAAAGCCTCTATACCAAAAAAATTCATTTAGTTCAGTAAGCTCATGTTTAATGATCTCATGGAGTTTCATGTGGTTCTTTTTTAGGTTACAAAAGCACACGACACTGATTGCAAAACTGAAGAGCGGAAGGCAGGGCGGGGAGACAGACCCAAGACCAGTTGCCTAGGCGGCCGCTTAGGACCGCCTAGGTGATGTAAGCCTATATTGCACGGGCACTCCAATACGGACACAATACTCAGATACATGACAAATTCTTAAAATACACACGATATGAGTATCCGACACGTCTATCGGACACATTTCGGACACGACACGACTCCATGACAGAAGTGTCCGTACTACATAGAGATTGTAAGCTATTTAAAACAATGGATTAGGACTCATTTGTGCGAGTTTGACGCCTTTGTTGTCGTCTCTGCCTCCGATGGAGGCCATCAGAGCATGGTTCAAAGACTCGGCCGAGTCGGAGACGAGTCGGCCGAGTCGTATCCGTCTCGGCCCTCTCCGAGACGAGTCCGAGTCACGAGTCGGTCGGCTCAACTCAGAGGAGGCCAACTCGGCCGAGAATCAGAGTTGACTCGGTCGACTCGGCATTATGATGATGATTTTGTGCCTCATCCCAATTCAATGTGAAAATAACTACATTAGCATGTATTTATGAATGTAGTTTATGTAATTTACTCTATTGTGTATGTATTTTGATATGCTTCTACTGACGACGCGTGTATTTATACTTTCGCTTTATGTTTAGTATGCTAAGTGATATATTTGGACACGTGATACATGAATGTGGGTGTCTACATTTTTTTAAAATTTGTCGTGATTTTTTCAGAATTTTTGAGCTTTCTCTATAGCGTTTTGCGTGTATCGCCCGAAACCGATCCGAGTCGCCGAGACCAATCCGTCTCAGTGCCTGCCGAGTCGGCGGCCGAGACCGCGACTGCGAACCATGCATCAGAGGCTTCGACATGGCCTCTCACCAATGCTGCCGTACCCCACTGTTCGACCCGCCACCCCCTATAAGTGGGAGAGGGGAGATGGGTTAGAGATCAAAGCCCTAACCCATCATATAAGAAGCGGTCAGTTCATATAAAATAGGTTGCAACTGGCCTGATTCTTACATGATGGGTTGGGTTAGGGATTCGAGCCTTAACCCCGCCCTCCCCTCTAAATACTCCCAAGCAGAAGTGGGGAGTGACATCATAGGCGGGAGACCACAGTGAGGCCTTCAATGACCTTTGGTGAAGGCAAAGATACCGATGAAGGCTTATATTAGGCATGAGTGAGCCTTTTTTTAATAGCGCCTAGTGGAGACACCTTAAGCCCTGGGCAGAGCGCCCTGCCAGGCGCTTTTCAAAACTGAATCCAAGGACATGAGAAAAACACATAAATAGGGTTTTAGAGGCAGCTTATCACATAAATTATCTATGCATTGCTCCTTCCTTCAGGTGGTTTTTGTTCCCTTAACCTCTCTCTCTCCCCCCCTCTCTCTCTGTGTGTCAACGGCAAAAATATTTTCATTAATCAAAGAAAAAGTACAAAATATTACATTGAATCCAACATCTCTCTAATGAGAACACAATACTCAATGCAACTCTTAATAATATGAAAAACTCGTCATAAAATAACCATTAACCCATCAAAGAATAGCTTCATGACTCACCTTGCAGAAGCACCATCCATCCCCCAGATCTACTACTTGAAAAGAATATAACGCAAATAAAACATCTAGTCTCTTGTAAATCATTAACTCAAAGACTTAAAACAACTGGATCTACTGATCGAAACAAAGTCAATCCTCTTGTAGATCTTAGATTGATTAACTCTACTGAACGGAGTAAATATAAAAGAAAAGATGATGACTGATCCTCTTATAGATTCAAACTCTGAAAGGGTATCAAGTACCTTAATCGCTGTAAAAAAACTACGAACTCGATCATCGACGAAACCATTGAACTTTTTATCGCGAACCTAAACATAACTCACCACCATGGATAATCTATAGCAACTTCACATAAGAGAAGAGATCACAAGGAAAAATCGAGATGGCTAAAATCACTAGCCCCCATCAGTTGAGATTGCACTAAGTCTCATGCGCATTCTCTCCAACCGCTAAAATGAACGACGAAGAGTAGCCCTTACCGCAATCAATACCTGAATCTATAAAAAAGTCGAGGTGGTTAGGATCGCTGGCCACCCCCTAGCAGTTGAGATCACATGAAATCTCACGAGAGAGTTAGACTTGAATCATTTGAGAAGGATTTGGAGCCGAATCCACCCACTCAAACTCAATGTTAGGCCATTCAAATTAATGATCCACTTCGTTGAAGTTTATCTAAACTATTAGGAGTGCTCAAAAAAATCAAGTCTTTTAAATATTTTTATCCAATGCATCAAGTAAGCACAAAATATATGATTTAAATAGTGAATTGGTTAGTTTAACAGTGTAAACTATTTGAAACTTAACAAAAATTAGTGTGTGAGGGTTTTTAAGTGTTTAGATCACTGTCAAACAGTTGGCTCAAGAAATTATATGTCAAATTTCATAGATCTAAGCAATATGTCACTTTAGACCGTCCGCTTGTCCCTTGTAGATGCATGAGTAAAAAAAACTTCAAAATACTTTTTTTTTAATTTCTAGTCCTTTTAAATGATGGAGATCAACTTCAATATATAGACGGTTTAACATCTAAGCAACATGCCACCTCTCACGCGCGCGCGCAAACACACACAGAGAGAGACTTGTGTAGTTTCATAAGGATTCGAGCCTGAATCCTTTCCGCTCAAATACAACCATACATCATCCGAATACAAGATCCATTCCGTTGAAGATGGTTTATATTATTTCAAGTATCTATTTTAAATACTTTTTGCCTATGCATCAAGTACGAAAAAAACAGACGACATAAATAGTGAGTTGATTAATTTAACGGTGTAGAACATTTGAAATCTAACAACAATTGATTTTTTTTTTGGGGTTTTTAAATGTTTAAATCATGATCAAATGGATGGATCGAGAATTTATATGTCTAAAGACATAGATCTAGCCAACTCATTACTTTGGCCGTCCATTTTGCGCCGCTTGATAGATGGGCAAAAAATATTCAAAATACTTGATTTTTGATTTTTAGTTACTTTAAATAATACAGGTCAACTTTAACGGAGTGGATCTTGTATTTGAATGTCGGATGCTGGTATGTGGGAAGGATTCAGGCTTGAATCCTTTCGGAACTACACAAGTCTATCTCTACGTATATATTTATATAGGTAGCCTAGTGGCAAGTCATTAGTTTGCTCCCCAAGTGGCTTGGGTTCAAGACCCTTGGTGGACATATTTCGCCCCTGGCTTCGGTTCGCGATTTACCCAGTTTCGTAGTGGAAAACTCTCAGAGCAGGGGCTACGGGACCCGTGGGATTAGTCGGGCGTCACACTCGTTGTCTGCGTTGTAGGCCCCGGATACCCTGACGGATTTCAAAAAAATATATAGAGAGAGATAGACTTGTGTCATTCCGGAGGGATCCGAGGCCAAATCATTCCCACTCAAATACAACTCTAAGACAACTGAATGCAAGATCCAGTCCGTTGAAGTTGATCTACATTAATTCAAGTAACTAAAAATCAAAAATCATATATTTTGAATACTTTTTGCCTATCCATTAAGTAGGCGCAAAATGGACGGCCGAAATAATGAGTTGGTTAGCTTAACGGTGCAGAATATTTGAAATCTAACAAAAATTAGTGTGTGAGAGTTTTTAAGTGTTCAGATAATGATTAAATGGTCGGATCGAGAATTTGTATGTGTAAAGACATAGATCTACACCGTTAAACTAACCAACTCAATATTTTGGCCGTCCATTTTGCACCTACTTGATGGATGGACAAAAAGTATTCAAAATACATGATTTTTAATTTTTAGTTACTTGAAATAATGTAGATCAACTTCAATGGAGTGGATCTTGCATTCGGATGCCATAGGGTTGTATTTGAGTGGGAAGGATTTGGCCTCGAATCCTCTTCCAGAATGACACAAGTCTCTCTCTCTCTATATATATATATATAAATAAGAATGTCTAATAATTTGCAGATACACATCTCATCTCATGATGTTCAAGAAAATCAGAATTACTTGAGAGAATCCCATTCCCACAAGGACAAGGTGTGGCATAGCACAAGAACTCTCATCGGAAAAAAATTAGAAATCCTAGTTGGCATTAACGTGCTACATAATAACTGAGAAACCATTTAAACTCTTAGCCTCATATGTACAGATTCATTTTGGCTCAGTCGAAATGAGGGAAAGAAAAAGAAATAAGATTTAGTGATGGCAGTTGGGTTGGATCAGCTTTTGCATAACCATATATAACTGACCAGAGCCCTGCCTATAATCAGGTAAAAGACTTTGACCTGACCCAACCCACTTATAATCGGCCTAACCCAACTAACCCAATTATTATCTAGGTCGAATTTGAGTCAGGTAGGAAGGCAAGTATAGCTACTTGAGTAAATATAAAAATACTACCTAATGACGAAAAAACCTGAAACTAAATCAACCAAACACCACCACCACCAAAGAACTATACACCAAGAAAATTCTAAGATGCTAGTACGATTTAAAATCTTAATTTACTTGTGTGTATGTGTGTCTATATGCGCGCGCGCGCGCGTGTGTTGGGGGGGGGGGGGGGGGGGGGTTTGGCTTCTTCAAGAAAAAAATCTGTCAATGCTTCCCAATGTACCACCCGATAATCTTAATCATCGATAGCAGCTCAAAAAGCTATGTAGCACTGATTCAAAGTAAGTGTCCCATCCGTGTTGGGCACATGTTAGACGACACCTGCATGACACTTGCTTGAAACGTATCACACACTCGAAGTTGCGTCGGGTTTTAGAAAATCACAAACTTGTGCGTTGGAGTCGTATTGACATTAAATAAAATCTAAAGATCATATATTAGACACCTTGAAACTGTATGTCTCTTCATCAAATAATAGAAAATGGCCTCATTGACGTGAGTGAATACTATTTTGATAGAACATAAACACCTCAATGCTCAAGTGAGAAATCGATTAGATTTCTTTTCAGTTTTTTGTTTGATTTTGTTACTTTTATATAAGGTATAGAGTAATACCATTGACATTTTATTGTGTGTTTCGTTTTACTTTTAATATAACTCATCCCAATCACTATGGGTTTTTATATGTATTATATATAGACACACACATAGAGTCATATCATTGTGTTTCTGTATCCTATATTTTAAGAATTTGTCGTGTCTTTGTCCTACACAGTGTCATGTGCATGTACCATGCTTCATAGTCAACAAGTATGGATTCTTTTAGTATTTGTTGTTCACACCCATCAACAAAGCCAACTCAACTACTCTCATCACATGATGCATCTCCCATCAAATTCCTTGATGTTTGGTGTTATGTACCATCACTAAAGCAATGTTTCTTTCTTGTCTTCTTCAAACATTAACCACTCCACAACCCATGTCACCCTCAAGCAGGACCTCCCTGCCTTTATTGTTGCTTCTGCTGTATTGAACTGAAGACCGTAGGCTCAACCTCAGTGGAAGAATGAAGGTTGTGGAAGATCTGGATTTAGTGATTGGATCTTGAGAACACTTACGTTTTGGAGGCAAAGAGGATGAATCTGGAAAAAGGCATGGATCTGGGTCAAGTATGGAGGTAAGCAGGTCAGATTTGGAATAAAGTTGATTGTGGAGACAAATCACTATTAAGAATCACAATTGCAACTGGACCATGATGATGGGCAACTGGTGATGTCAAACACAAGGTGTAGAGAAAATCTCTTATTGCATACGAACTGAACGAGGCGCAAAAAGTGGGTCAGTCCGCAAAGTAGATATGCGGATGCGGGTAAAGTAGAAGAGACTGGGGTTGAAGAAAACTGAATCGTGTCCAGATGAAGATCCACATGACTAAGACAAACAACTCAGCATGCAATGTGATGTTGTGTTCAGACGAAGAACTAAGGCAATTGCAGATTTAGAACTGAATCGGGCAAACTACGGGTGGGGTCAAAAAATTCTGAAGATGAAAAAGTTTTAAAGAACAAAATCTTATATCTATATTATAACTAAATAATTCTATATGATAATTAATTACCAATTATATCTAGTACAGATATTCCTCTAAATACATCAACATGTGTTTGTAATGGTGTTCAAGTTTGGCACAGTTGTAGCGCATGGTGCCTTATTCAATTACCAACACTTTCTCCTCTTTCTTCTTTTTCATTCCCTCCCTTGCTCCTCACACCTCTCTTTTCTCTTTCCACTCTCCCCACTCTTCATTTCGTACCCCAGAACATTGACCCCAATTACACTCCTTAAAGAACTAGCATTTGATCCCACTTTCTACTTGAAATACAAACACTTGAGGAATTGATGTTGTTTGATAAAGGATAGAAATGTGCAATCAGGAGCCTACTGTATCTGTTTATTACATATAGATACTCTTTAATCATTACCATTTATTCTTGTCCAAGCTCAACAATATGGGTTGTTATAGACTAATTATTGGTCACATATTGATTTAATATGTTTAAAATTGGGTAACATTTATTTGCTATAGAAAATCATTAGGCCGGTATAGATTTATAATTCTGAATATAATTTATTTTTTCCTTTTTTTTCATTTCACAGTTTTTGACCGACAAATTAGAAATTCTTATGCTAATGCAGTTTGAAATTTGTCGATTCTATATGATTAAACATTGTTTATATTCCTTAGTTCATAGCATTGTTGTAAAAGACGAAGCAGTCCAGATCCATGATGCCTCGGGCCTAGGCAACCCAGTTATGCAGTTGATGTCGCCCAGGTCTCATTTAGGAATTTTAGTCTCACCTAAGCAGGTTGCTTATTCCTTGAAAGCGTACTTAAACAGTTCATTTTCTTTTTTCTATTTTGAAAGTAAATTAATAAACATGTTGGACAGTGTAACTCAATATAAAACATCCTTCATTCCTCCCTCCTTAAGAAGCCTAGCCCAAAATCCCTTCATCTGACACCAATGAGAGGTTTATTCCAATGACGCCCATGGCTCAAAGTCGTGGTCTCGGCCACTAACTCAGCGGGTACTGAGACGGATCGATCATGACGTCTCGGATTGGTCTCAGACGATACACGAAAAACGCTATATAGAAAACTCAAAAAATTCTAAAAAATTACAACAAATCTTAAAAAATTGTAGACATCAATATTCATGTATCACATGTCCAAAACATATCACTTAACACACTAAACATAAAACAAAAACATAAATACACGCAATCTCAGTAGAAAAATACTAAAATACATGCATAATGTAATCATTTTCACCAATTACATTCATAAATAACTGCATAATATAGTCATTTTCACATTGAATTGCGATGAGGCATAAAATCATCATCATAATCATCCCTGCGATAAGTAGAGAAACCGGTACTAGTATTCGCAGATCTTTCAAATTTGTGATATGTGACCATAGGGATATTCCGCACCATAATGTTGTCCTGATTTCAAACACAAATCCTGCATATGACCTTCAAGACTATAAGTCTCTCTATCAGCACCACTGTTACCTCCATTATTGTCATCATCGGCACCATCGCCATTACCGCCGTCATCATCATCAATGTCATCTTCACCATCATCACTACTAGAACTGGATAAAACCCTTACATCTTCACCATAATCATCTGCTTCTTTTACACCTCTACTTTTCTCACTACGACAAATACCTTCATTGAAGAGGAAGAACGTTAAAATGACTTTTCCAACTTTTATGAATTTGTTTGATGAGAACATGCTTTTGATTGTTTTCTGTTTCGATGGGAATATGTAAGGATCAATCCTATAAAAATTAGAGATATCTATTTAAAATTTTCTAAATTAAACCAATATCGAGCTTCGGAGCCATTCTGAAATTTTAGAAAAAGAATGTTATATTATTTTTCCTAAATTAAATTAAACTTAAGATTTCTCGCTTAACAAAATTAGAAACTTAATTAAATTTCTAAATTAGATTTAGCAAAATTAAACGAATTAATTAAACAAATTACTTTCTAAATTAAACAAATTAATTAAGTTTTTTAATTAAATTTCTGGAGAGATAGAAATAAAGGGAGAGACCGAGAGAGGGAAAGATAAGAGACGGAGATCGAGAGGGAAAGAGGGAGAGGAGAGAGACAGAAAGAGATCGGGATGGAGAAAGTGGGGAAAGAGAGACAGAGATGAGAGGAGAAAGACAAAAGGAGGGAGAAAGACAGAGCGAGGGAGAGGGATCGAGAAGGAGAGAGGGAGAGGATAAAGACAGAGAGAGAAAGAGGAGAGAGACAGAGAGATGGAGATAGAGAGAGGGAAGGAGATCTGGAGGGAGAGAGGGAGAGGAGAGAGACCTACGAGACTGGGAGAGGGGAGATAGAATGAGGGAGTTGTATCGTGACTTGTATCGAGTATCGTGACTCGGCCAATTTGGCCGAATCGCCAAATTGACTCCAATTCGGCCCCAAGTCGGTCAAAACTGAGATAGATTTTTGATTCGGGTCTCGGACTCGTATCGGCACCCACCGAGTCGTATCTGATTCTGCCGAGTCTTCGAACCGTGATGACGCCTCCCTCCATCCCTAAAAATTGTAGCCCCAAAATCCCTTCATATGCTCCCAATGACAAAATGATGCCAATGACACCAATCAGCTCCTGTGGTAAATTTAGAATTTTTTTTAATTATCTCGACCAATGAGATCTGTTGCTGCCTCCCTTCTGTCTCCCTCTTCTATTTCCTTCTGGTTTTTCTTCTTCCTTCTCCTATTTGTTTTTCTTTTTGCTTCTCAGTTTCTTCTACTTTCTTCTTTTTCCTTGTATTCTATTATTTTCCTACGTTTACCTATTTTTTCTAAATTTTCCTAAATATCTGATTACTTATTATATGTATAAAATAAAATAAAAAATAGAAAAGGAACTGCATAGGCGACCGTGCGATGGGTCTTACATGCCTTGCAATCTAGTGCAAAGATGCAGACACGCACATAGATACTATATATCCGGACACTTGATATCTTGAAAGTTCAGAATCAAAATAATTGACAAATGACATAGTTCCTGAAAATTAGATTATTAAGTTTAAATTTAGTATTCAGAGACTTTCATGCATTTAAATCAAAATTTTTAAATTTCATGTGATTAGAAAAATGGGTTTAAAACATGTTATACTTTTATGGGTATATGCAGAATTTTTATTATTGTGCTTTATAACTCTGTAATAAAAATAAACAATGAATTGTTTATTAATTGAACAGTAAACAAATGTTATACTGACTTAATAAGAAATTGGAGAAGTTTCCATTGGCTGTTAAAAGAGAGAAGCGACAAGATGGAGAAGATTGTACATACGCCTGTTGGCTAATTGTGAAGAAAAAGGTTATTTTGGATTGAAAAGATAGATGGTAAACCTACATAAACATAAGTATCCGTTCATGGGCGACGCGTGTGATTTTAGACTAAAAGCCGTCAATACGGACATTCCTATCATGGAGCCGTGTCGTGTCAAACACACGTGTTGTGTGTATTTTTAAGAATTTATCCTGTGTTCGTGTGTCAAGTCCATATTGGTATTGCTGTATCCGTGCATATTAAGTCATTAACTAACATGTTAGATTTTTGGGCAGTGTGTTTCATTTAAATTCTGAACTATTTGGAGCAATTTAAAAAATATCAACAGTGATAGCCGATAGAAGCTCAAAAACGGACAACCCAGAGGGACTTAGTCTCCTTTTACATTAGTAAATGATACACACATACATATACATAGCAGCATCCATTACATCCATATATATTGTATACTTGATTACATATTCATGATTAATCTCACAAGATTGCTACAATTTTCTGTATCAAGCTTGTTTTCTTACATGCATCTTCGGGAGTTTTGGAGTGTTTATTCGTCTAATGAGGTATTATTTGTATTAGGTTGAGCATGCTTTTCAGGCCTTACAATTTGGATTTTTATCGGTTGTTTAACAGCTTTAGCTAAGCCAAGATTCTATTATCTGCATTCTCTTTTCCTTCTCGAGAGTGAGGTGCACAGGGGACTATTCTTTTTCCCTTTTATGTGCATGTGTTTGTGTCGGGTGTTGGTTGGTGGATGGGTTGCATGGGTATGGTATGGTGGTGGTGGGGAAGGGGGGTGTTGGGTTTGGGGGAGTTTGGGGGTGCAGGTAGGTAGGGGATGGGTTCAGAGGAGTTAGCCTTTCTTCCTCCGAACACATGAGACTTGTCCACTCACCCAATATTCTGGTTAAGCAAAGCTACGGGTATCTGGTTCTATATATTGCTTGTGCACATCAAGACCAGCTAGACTGTTATAGCCCCAGTAATTGGTCAAATCTTTCAGTATTACTTGAGAAAAATTAAGATTGCCCAGGTAACAGAAGTCATGTTTCTATTCTGTAAGTCATACGTTTATTCTTTAATGCATAGCATAGCCTTCTTATATATATCTTAGTTGCAAGTACTTTGTCTTCTCTCATCTTTTGTGAATGTTATAGTTTAACTCATTATAATATGGCTGTAGATATGGTTCATATAGTGAGTCCTGGGTTATTGCAGGCTGTCCATAGCATTGTATCCAAAACCTGTCTTTACTTACCTAAGAAGAAGCAAGCTAAGACAGTCTTGCAATTTGTGGGAACAATAGTGCTTATGGGCCAGAGTACTATATTTATATCCATTACAGATGGCGGAATTCTGTCTCTAATATTTATATCCACTGATCAAATAAAAGAAAAGGCATATCAACTCCATTCAAGGGGGAAAAAGATCATAATTGCAAAAACAGTACAAAACATTAGATGGGATTCAAAAGTACAGTTACATAAATTTAGGGACCTACTCTTGGCTATGTCGCACAGACATTCTACCATGAAGTTATGATGCCGTGACATGACAAACATGTATCCAACACAATAACTACTTGGACGCTCCTTGGATACTTGCCAACCACTTCTCGTATCTTGTCCTCAATTTTGTATCAACTTCCTCAGGCACTCACTAACATTTATCAGGTGCATTTTTTGACAACTTCTCAAATAACTTTCTACAAGCATTAGAGATTTGTATATACTTTTTCTTTCAGATATTACATTATTTATTTTTTTAATAAAAAAATTAGAAGGGGCTAGTTTATATCTAAACCAATGGCGGTCATGTAGACGGTGGCCCTTCACAGCGCTTTGATTAAGTAGGTGGTGTAGGTGACTCTAGGCACTAGGCGCTTTGACCTGCCAAGTGCCTTTGAAACACTAAAACATAACATAGGATATGAACATAAAATGCGATGACAAATTTAGCTCCTCCATGGAAAGATTACGAAGAAAACTAATTACTACATATTTACTCAAATATATGAAATGTTAACTTATTAAACATTTAGACCAAACTTTACATTGAATCTAGAAATATAGATTTAGCACACCTGTCACTCTCAAGTTTGCCACTAGGATATGAGACGGTGCTGTGGAAAAAGTATTGAGAGTAATTTTGTGGATGCAAAGTGTGTAGTCCAACCTTAAAAACTTACTTTTTTGTCAAATTATTTACTGCCAATTTCTTTCACCGTATAATGTTCTAGTCTTTTTAGCATTTACTAGGGACGGCATGGATACACACAAAAAGACAAAATATTAGCATACATAAAAAGAAATATAACAATATAAATATTTTTTTAATGATAATGTCCATTACATTTCTGGACAGTATATGACTTTCCAGATCTGTGTATCCGAGTTGTATTGTGTCTGAGAGTCTTCTGCACTTGCATTAATGCTACAACGGTATTCTAGCAATGAAAAGTCCAACTCACGTCAGAAGTAAACAACATGTCTTGAACAGCTTCTTTTTTCTTTTTTGATACCATCAACTTCAAACATAAACAGATAGATGTAACCCCAAGAGAGAAGGCCATCATGTAAACGAAACTACCTTTTCAGATAGCCGGTAGCCCTAGCATTCTTTATGACATAATGTCATAAATTTTTGTTAACAGAACATCATCAAGTATTAGATTCCACATTTTCAACAATAAAAGCAACACTTAAATATCCACAGGCCCAGGATCAGTTAAAGCATATAGAAACATCCAGACTAAGTTTTGACGAACCTGCCTTGAATGCTTGGCTATTGTCGCTATCAATAATAAGGAAAAGCGGCCTTCGTGTAAAAGGAATTAAATCTTCAGGATATAGAAAGCCTGAAACACCAAAAACACTTTTAGTGCTAATAAGGTTGACACTGTATCCTATTAGCAAGAAAATGACTGTATATCCAGCAAATGGAAAGATATATGATGCAATTATGGCTATAATCTTTCAGAAAGACACATCTCTAACAGAGGTTATTTATATCATGCAGTATGTGAGGAACACACCTCCACTTCCTCTAGAACCTAAAAGTAAATAACTTCCAGAGTGGTCACATGGCTCTTGCCCAGGATCTTTGGGAGGTGAGTCATCCCATTTCTGACGGGCTCGTGAATTAGGATATAGTTTTGAGGAGTTCATTGAATTTCCATAAGTGTCTCTTTGAAGGCCAATATTCTGGTCAGCCTTTCCTGCAAAGGTATTATTAGAATCATGCATCAAGAATGTTATGATAAACATGAGTAATTAATTACAGCAATAACTGAAGAAGCAAGAGCTAAACCTGAAGCTGATACATATATTAGTAAGATGCTATCTGAGGAGAGATCTTCAATAATTGTTCCAAGGACCTACAGAACACAGAACAACCATGTTTTTGTTGACAACAAATCATATATCTAAAAACTAGCTGTGTATAAGAAGAAAACATAGCTATATATAAACATACAAGCATAGTATGGTTCCATCTTTTGTTATTTCCATGGTGCTTCCTGTTATTTGTATTTTGGAATAAATTTTTGACTCATATTTTACATCATATTTGATGCACCAAGTTTCCTACTGCTGTAAATGAGAACATAATAGCAGGATTAAATCAGTTACCAATATTCAATAATTGGACGGAAGTCTGGAACCTTAATCCTGTTATAATTAAGAGTTATTTCGTAATATAAAAAACTTACTGGGTCCCAAATGCAAGTATCAATACACCCATACCTTGTTTCTAGGACCTTTTCCCTAATTGGAAAATAGTGGTTGTTCGTTTGACCATTTGAAAACACACAATACACATGGTCAATCTACTAGCCACTCATAACATGTGATAATCACAAACCTATTCGTGTTATACGTATTGTACGGATTGTACAATTACCTAATTATCTCCGTTTCTTGTCTGATAATTCCATATTCCTTTCCTGTGAGCTTTCTCTATCAGCATGGTAAAATCATCTCCGGATATACTTTTCCAGTAGCCCTCAATTCAGAAAGACAAGAAAGATCATCTCCGCATATACTTTTCCAGATTCTTATTTTCTCTCCATGAGAAAGACAAATCTGAGTTGTTGACTACAAAATCATCTCTATGTTCAGTTCTATATTCATAGTTCCTATCCATGACTAGGAAAATCTGAATTGTGCACTACACTTAACACTTGCAAGTCCCTGTCACGACACTTCCCACTTCTAAGTGCATGCTTGTTGAGTCCACAATCATATCCTAGAGGGTTGCTGGTGGAGGCCTATCGTACCAAGATATCATCTTCGAGGGGAAGAACACTCTCTCAAGGACAGTGCCTTGAGAGCCTAGTTCACATATAGATTTTTTTTTCCTCCTTTCTTATCAGTCACTTCTTGATTTTATGGTTTTCCAAATAGTTGCTTCCTAGTTATTTATCAATTTGCAAGCGAATAGCTTTTTTATGGACATTGTGTCCTCACACACCTTGCATTAAGTCATTTGATGTCACTTTTCTTGAACGCTAGAAAGAAAGTTCTATCTGCGCACAATGTGTTTAATGTTACATATGCCTTGATGAACCTACACTCTTAAGCTGAAGATAGTAACTGACAAGGATATCCAAATTATGGGAGAAAACGAGATATATGTAGGCCTACAATTCTTAGCACCTTGTTTAATGACCTTTTAGTGTTTCCAACTAAACTACTTTTAAAATAAGTTAAAGCCTTCACAAGAAAAATGTCACGGAAGATGATGGCATGCTATATTAGTTTCTGATACCTTTTTCTCAACCCATGTGTACTTTACTGTAAAGTTTAATTGCAAATTTTGTTTTAGTTAAAGAATTTCTTCCAAATATGTTAGAGAGCATTAATCCCTTGAAACTCTGACAACACAAGAACAGGAATCAAATCAGTCAGGCAGGCTTCCACCAAGTCTAGACCACAGGGGACAAGCCATAAGACTATCTTACAAATACTGGAAGGCCGTGATAAGATACAAGTATTCTCCCTCCAAAATAATTTTCCCATTTGTTTACCACCTCTTTTCCTCTCCTCCATGAATGTGAGCCTACTATCATCACTAATAAGGAACCATCCAAAATACTGTCACTTAGTAGATTTAAATTGAATTGAGAGCTTATAATGTATAACTTTGGCTCAATTAGATTTTATTCGGGTTTGAATTCCAGCCCTATAAAAATCAACTAATACATGTTTATTTTTGTGGTCATACCACTAACCACCAAAATACAATACTAGCAGTGTGGAGTGGCACAAATTTTTTACTTCTTTAAATAATATGTTAATTGGGAAAATGATGTAAAACCACCTGGATCGCAATCACCTTCAAATCGAGACCAAAATTTGAACTGAGAAAAAGATAAAATTTGGGTTTCCACCCCTTACGCGGGCTTCTCACCCAAAACTCGAGAGCAAAAGAGACTCAAGAATTACCAGATAATTTGTGAAAATTTTTAATCATTCAATCATTCATTAATTATCTCAAGATAGTCTGGGGGGCCTTATATAGGCTTTACAAAAAAAGAACTACTGGGAAATAACCGATGTGGTACTAAACGCCCACAAAGGAACACAAATTAGACTAAAACACCTACTACAAATAAAGCTGAAACAAAATACTAAATAATAAGCTAAACATGAAAAGATAAATAGGAGCTGCGTGATGTCCTCATCAGAAAATCAATGGTAAATACAGAAAGTACTAACCGCAATCAAATGCAAGACAGAAGGATGATAAAGAATAGCCTTGTGAGGATTAGGGGGCAAGGATGAATCAATCATATCAGCAGCAAGATTTATATCTATCAGTCCAGAGGCACCACTATGATCACTAATAGCACCATTATCACTTGTTTCCATTTTAGGCTTTTCATAGAAGGATCCGCTTGGTTCCCATTCCAAGCATTGCAGCATTCTGTAAGTGTCCAGGGTAAGCTCTGTGAACTTGACCTGAAATTGCATGAAAAATGGCACCAATAAGGGGGATGCACCAAGGTTATAGGAACTTATACTTTGTTAATAATCAGTAAATTCAGCATATGTAAATAAAATAAAATAGATGATTCATAATGCAAAAAAAAAAAGGATGGGCATTCTATGTTTTGAAATATACAAATGAAAAACCAACAAACCTCATTTCTGTGGTAGCTTGTCAGCAAAGCATCCTGCAGCCTCAAAACCCTCCGGGCATGGAAGCGTTTAATATATGGAAGGGATGATGGGTGGTAATCAAACAACACATTGTATCGCAAAGGTCTAGTATTTAAAAATGCTGGATCAACTTTCAAAAACCTGACAATTTCCTGTAGCACTTGCTTCCATTCTTTAAAATTCGTTCCCTGAGAAGCAAATAGATCATTTCAAGACGGGTTGGAGTAATAAACTAATAATAATTTATGTGTAAAAACAAAAAGTAAATTACAGATAATAGATAGCATACCGTAAATAAAACAAGGAGTATGTAGTAGCCATAGACAACAAATATTGAATAAAATTTTAAAAATGAATGATAAAAAAAATAAGCTTATAAAGCAGGAAAAAAAATGAAACCATTATATAGATATGCGAGAAATAAGAAATAAACAAGCTGTCACAAGCTATGAATCTTCCTCTAACATAAGCTACACAAAGAAGAAAGATAATGAAAAGGGATATGCAGGCCTAGAGGATTTGAATTTGATCAAAATTGCAAGAAATTTTGCAAGCACGGCCCTGAGGTTTCTAGAATCTATTTATGGCTAATAAACTGTTGTTAATTCTCAAGACAAATCAAGTGCTTTCCCTAAATTTCTCATTTGGCGAGTCTTTCTATAACTGAAACTGAGCAACTTTTAAGATCTCAAGATTTGTAGGATAATGATTTTATTCCTAGCTACTTTACCATAACTGAAATCAAGTATCATTTTTCGAAATTCCTCACCTGTTAGTCTTTCCATAACTGAAAATTAACAACATTTAGGATCCTAAAATTTGTGAAATGATGATTATATTCCCAGCTATTTTTACAATAATTGAAATCAAGTATCCTTTATGATCCAGAAATCTCTCTCTTTCAAAATTAAAGTGATCAAGAGCGTGTTTTCCACATTTATTTTTTTGTTCTTTTTCAGAAAGTGTATTAATTGATTTACCCCAAATGCAATAGGAGTTTCTTAATCTACATTTCCCTTAATTTAAAGAGAAAGCAAGAAAGCAGTTACAAGTAAATTTTAGTAAGAAATGGTAACATCTAAAACAAAGTAATGTTTCATAATGGTCGATGGTGTAGAATTAGTTTTAAGGACTTTTAAGTTTTGCATCGCCTCCCCACGAGAGAATACGGGCTCCATCTCTAGATGTATACATGCTAAAGTTGATGCAAGACTATATATTACAAATAATGGTGCAGTTTGTCTGTTTGTGAGCCATATGAGTTCTAAAAAGAATGCACCAAATTGTAAACAAATATGACAGCAGAGCTCAATAGATGTATACATCTAAAACAAAGTAATGTTTCATAATGGTCGATGGTGTAGAATTAGTTTTAAGGACTTTTAAGTTTTGCATCGCCTCCCCACGAGAGAATACGGGCTCCATCTCTAGATGTATACATGCTAAAGTTGATGCAAGACTATATATTACAAATAATGGTGCAGTTTGTCTGTTTGTGAGCCATATGAGTTCTAAAAAGAATGCACCAAATTGTAAACAAATATGACAGCAGAGCTCAATAGATGATGATGTATACGTAATAAAGTTGATGCAAGACTGCAGTATCACCGATAACTGTGCAGTTCAATAAACCTGAACAAATTAGAAGGTCATATGAGTACTGCCCTTGGTTAAGTTCAATAAATCTAGAATAGATTACTGTAACTTATCAGTATGCTGAAAAAAATTAATATAAGAACCCAATACAAACAGATTAGCTTTTTGTAGTATATTTGGAGCCTACAGTTCGTATTCGTACTGTCTCAGGCATATGCGGCATAATACTCAGTGATGGGGACCCAGGCGGGATTCTCTCCCTAGGGTTTCTCACCCAAAACACACAGGCTGCAAAACTTCAAAAGCAATTTTTAATTCATTCCTAAAACTCCCAAAAACAATACCATTTTTGGCCTTAAATAGGCCTACATCAACAGAGATATCCCATGACAACCAATATGGGACTAAAAGGAACAACCAAATAAATAATTAAAAATTACAATAAAAGGAAAAAAAGAGCTAAAACGAACAGCTTAATGTAGCTTGAATTCCCCAGCCCTAATCGAACCAAACTGAAAGAGTGCGACGCCCCCTGGTGTAGAATCGCAATCCTGAAGAGATGTCCCCATCATTCTCCCGGAGTTGGGGAAAACTCGACTCTGTCGAATGTGAACCTCCTCAGCTCTCATAATGCTCCAGACGATCAGGGTCCAACCGCTAGAGTTCCTCTCGATTAATCTAAGTGTTATCAGAATCAGGTAGTCTTTTCCAACGAATCAAAAATCTGTGGTAACCACCATCTCTAGTAGAGACACTCTGACCATCAATAATTTCATCAATTTGTTCTGTCATATGGGTGGGATGTATTTGGGGAAGAGGAGGTAATAAAGTTCTCTCAGGAATTGGCTCATGGGAGGGCTCATCCAATTAAGGATTATCAGGGGTTAAATTTGGCCCTTTATAAGCAACCAGATCTTTAATATTAAAAGAGGGACTAATGCCAAAATTCGGTGGGAGATCTACTACATATGCATTTGAATTAATTTTCTTCAAAATTTTGAATGGTCCCGCACTACGTGCATACAATTTCTTCACGATACCAGGAGGATACCGTTTCGGTCGAATCTGAATCATCACGTAGTCTCCTACATTAAACACATGTGCTTTCTTGTGCAAATCTGCATAAACCTTATAGTTTGCATTATTTTTTTGAATTTGATTGCTGATCTCCTTATGCAAGTCTTGAATATGCGATACAAATGATGCAGCTGACTCTGACATCCTAGTATGATGGGGTGCCATGGGAATTAATTCTATAGATTGCCTAAGTTAATCATGCACGACCTCAAATGGACTCATTCCTATGGTTCTATTGATAGAACTGTTGTATGCAAACTCAGTAGTAGGTAACACAAGATCCCATGTTCTAAGATTTTCACCCACTAAACATCGTAGCAGATTACCAAGACTCCTATTGACTACTTCAGTTTGTCCATCAGTTTGTGGGTGAAAGGCAGTAGAAAACTGAAGTTTAGTTCCCATTTTATGCCACAGGATTTTCCAAAAATAACTCGTGAATTTAGCATTCCTGTCTGAGACAATCGTTTTGGGTAGCCTATGGAGCCTAATAACTTCATCAAAATAGATCGTAACAATCCGAGATTGGAACATGACAAAAAGTGAGCCATCTTGAAAAAGCGGTCTACAACAAGTATGGAATGATGCTTTCTTGCGGTTTTTGGTAAACCCAGTACGAAATCCATAATGACATCTTACCAAAGACAGTTTAGAACTGGTAGGGGAGTATAGAGACTAGTGTTTTGTTTCTGTTGGCGAGTTGACATGTACGACATTGACTAACAAGCCTTGCAACATCTCTTTTTAAGCTCGGTCAATAAAAACGATGTTTTACAGCTTCAATTGTTTTATTTCACCTGAAGTGTCCAGCAAGTCCCCCAGCGTGTAATTCCCATATCAGAAATTCTCTCAATGAAGTGCGAGGGATACACAACAGACGAAAGCGGAACAAATATCCGTCTTGCAGAAGAAAACCATCAATCTCATGAGTCAAACTATCCCTTAAGACAATGTATATATTTTCAAAATCAGGACATGACTCATAAGTGTTTTTGATCTTCTCGAAACCAGCCACTTTAGTACTCATGACAGAAAGTAAGGCGCGACGACGGCTAAGAGCATCAGCGACCCTATTTTCTACCCCGGCCTTATGCTTGAGGACGTAGGTGTAATCTTGAAGGAATTCTACCCACCTACCATGCCTCGAATTCAACTTCTTTTGGGAGTTGAGATATTTAAGGGCTTCATGATCTGAATAAATGACGAATTCTTGCGGAACAAGTAATAGCGCTAGTAACGCAGAGCTTGTACTACCGCATAGAACTTTTTATCGTAGGTGGAGTAACGTTGCCTAGCATCATTTAACTTTTCGCTAAAATAGGCAACGTGATGCTTTTCCAGACTCAAAACACCACCTATCCCAACACCTGAAGCATCACAAGTAATTTCAAAAACTTTCATGAAATCTGGAAGCCTCATAACAGGAGCTTCCGTCATTCTCTCTTTGATTTCCCGAACCGCCTTGGTAGCAGCTTTAGTCCATTCGAATTCCTCCATTTTCAAATAATCGGTAATCGGGGCCATGATGGTACTAAAATTTCGAATAAAATGTCTGTAGAAAGTGGTTAACCCATGAAAACTCCTCACTTCTCAAATGTTGCGTGGTTTTGGTCATTCCGTGATAGCTTTAATTTTATCGAGATCTGCAGAGACACCTTATGAAGAAACAACCACTCCTAAGAAAATGACTTGGTCTGTAAAAAAAAGTATATTTCTTAGGGTGGCATATAAACTCTCCTTTCTCAAAACTACACAGACCTATGTGAGGTGATTCAAATGTTGCTCCGTGGATCTGCTATAAATGAGGATGTCATCAAAATATACGACTACGAACTTTCTGATAAAGGGTCGCAATACTTGTGTCATCATTCTCATAAAAGTGCTTGGAGCATTAGACAAGCCAAACGGCCTGACCATCCACTCGTCCATCCTTCGTTTTAAAGGTTGTTTTCCATTCATCTCCCGAGCGAATTCGAATTTGGTGGTAACCACTCTTCAAATCTATTTTGAAAAAGATAGTAGCACCGGTCATCATATCAAGCATATCATCCAACCTGGTAATTGAAAAACGGTATTTTATCATTATTTTATTGATAGCACAGCTATCCACACACATACGTCATGTTCCATCTTTCTTCGGCGTTAACAGTGCAAGAACCGTGCAAGTGCTCAAACTCTCTCGTATGAACCCTCTGCCCAACAACTCTTCAACTTGCCTTTGTAATTCGGCATGTTCCATCGGGTTCATCCGATAGTGCGTCAAGTTAGGTAGAGTGGCTCCCGGAACTAGATCAATTATATGTTGAATGTTCCGCATCGGTGGCAGTTGATCAGGGAGATCGTTAGGAAACACATCAGCAAACTCCGTAATAATAGGGGGCCACTTCAGGAAGAATCGTCTCATGAGATTCTTTCGCTACTTTCCGAGCAATCAAAACGATGACTTGTGCCCCACTAATCACTTCTTTTTCAATTTCTTTAGGGCTGATTAAGTTGAAATTCTTCTCTTTTCTCGTCTCCACTGGCTTTTCCTCTTCTTTGGATCTGGGTTGACTTGGAATTAGTTTGATCCGTTACCCTTCATAGTTGAAAGTACAAGTGTTGGACTTTCTCCACAAAGTTACATCCATCTCAAATAACCAAGGCCGACCAAAAATCACATGTCCTGCATCCATAGTTATTGCATCACACCAAATTTTGTTCTTATAGGTGGCAAATTACACGGCTACAAAACATCGTTCGTTCACCTCCATAAATACTGTGTTAATCCAGGCAACTTTGTACGGGCTAGGGTGAGGGACCGTCTTCAACCTTATCTTTGAAATCAAACTAGATGACACAGCATTTATACAACTTCCACTATCGATAATGATTTTATAATTTTTTCACCAATCTTTATCCATGTGTGGAAGATCGAGGTTCTTCGCCAGTCAACCATATCTTTAGGTTGAGCGAGGGTACATCGAACGACAGCAACATGTCTGATAGTACTAAGAACTTTCTCGTGTTCCAAGTCATTCTCAGAATCACTGCTCGCATTCCCTATGAATACAATGTCCTTCTGAGGTTCGTGTAGCATCCCATCTGATTGATCATTCAGAAAGAGGGCTCTGGATTTACTTGGGCAGAACTTTTCTACGTGCCTATAACCTTGACATTTAAAGCATTCGGTGCGGTGGGTTGGTTCGTGGCACGCTCTCGGCTGGGCCTTTACCCTTGAGATCTCTCGTCAGGGCCAAACTGTTAAGATTGGGTTTGAGCTGGGACTGTCAGGATTAGATTTGAGCTGGGACTGTCCAGAGGTAACTCTAGCGCCTTGGTTATTGTAATCTGAACCTCGTTGATAGTAAGATTCTCAGTCGTAATCTAAGTCCCAAACTATCTAATAAGGGTTTTTTAAATCACTAATACCTCTTGCAAAGAGTTCTCTATGGAGATCATCACAAAGGCCAGACCTAAACCTAGAGAGGGTTACTGTTGGGGATTCATCGACAAACTCGCTGCACCGGGTCAAAAACTCATCAAATTTCTTAATGTATTCAGTAGCAGAGCGAGTTCCTTGTGTCAACCTACTCGATTTGTCTAACAGTTGATCCTGAAAAGTAATTGGGAGGTACTTCTGGCTTAACTTGGCCTTCATCTCATCCCAAATTAGGATCGGTTCTTGCTTCTTTAGTGCTATCAGCCTTTCAACATTTGACCAATATTGTCCCGCTTGTCCCACTAGTTTCATGGTAGCAAAACAGACTTGCCGCTCTTGGGACATCTCATACCACTTGAAATAACGTTTCTAAACTCATTACCCAATCAAGGTAATATTGTGGGTCTAAGCGGTCATCAAAGTTCGATACGTCTACTTTGATGTTCTTCAAGTACCGTTCATCCTCATCGTATCGATTGTAATTCATATTGATTCTCTCCTCTCGACGATTATTGAGTTGACGCTCTTCATTACGACCTCCATCATGACGTTCCACTTCCAACCTATCTATTCTCTGACCTAAGGTGTTCATTTTAATCTTAATTTCCTTAAGAGTTTTGAGAATTTCAAGAGTAATGTAATCTGTTAGTGAAGTGATAGACGAAGAAGCATTGGGATCCATATCTGTATTGGGTTCTACTGGGTCGTAGACTTAACCACTACGAGTACTCATGCACAATTTTTTCTTTTTTATTATTATTATCTAAATGCTGAATTTATGATGTTTTTTATATAATAATGAATGCAATCTATTATTTTATATATGTCACTAACAAACTCTAATGCAATCGTGCAGGATGATGCAGAAGATGCGGAAGATCAGCAACAATTCAGTAAAATAAAGCGCAAAATAAGGCGAATGAATTTGCTAGCAAGCTCAAGAGTGTAAAATAAAGACTGCGATGTAAACTAAAAGAATTTGCAATTTAGACCTCAATATTTTGTAAAATATTAATTCTATGCTACTGTCGATGTCCACTATGTATTAGCAGTGCCTAAATTAATATTAAGATGTCACAAATAAGGGTCAAGCATATACACACGCTCTTTAATGTGGATGGCAGATAATCAATGAAATTATAATGACAGAATTTAAAGTGGTACTCAAGATTCAGTTCAAGGAATCTATACCTGATGACCGGTTACCTGAATAGTCGAAAAGTGTGCCTGTGGCAAACTCTGGCTTTGGATTGTGGCTCGCGGATAAGTCGGGTTGAATCCTAAATCCAACTTCAAATCAGAAGTCTAAACCAATTTGATTTCAAATTGGTTGCAGTTGCTCAGATGCTGAAGCTTGCCACCGCTTGAAGCAGAGAGGTGCAGAGTAGAATCAGAAAGCAAGATCGGAGGAAATCTCGGCGTCGTCGGAGGCCCATGAGGCGTCGGTGGTGGGGTCTCGGCGTCGTCAAATGAAGAGAACGATGGCAGCAGCAGCAGAAAAATGAGGAAGTAGGCACTTCCTTTTGCTCTCCTTCTCTTAATTCTGCTCTCGACTCTCCCCGATCAAGGTCAAAAGTTAAAGGCGAATGCTGAAGAGAGCGATGGCACGATCAATGCAGTAGATGAACTGGTTGGAAATATCCATGTGAGATGTCGCCGCTGCTGTGAATGGAGGCGGTGGTGCTTGCCGGCGAGGGCAGGTGGCGGGGATCACGACGATGGCAGGTGGCTCCGGGTGACCTTTGTTTTCTGAATCTAGTCGGAGATGGATCCAAACGTCAGCGAGGAGATCACAAAGTAAGGGATGTAAGCGACGGAGGAGGGGAGGAAGGGAGGAGGGGGACCTGATCGCGTCGATCTTGGTGGAGTAGATCTGACGTCGATGGGGAGGAGATCAGATGACGTCGTCTGTACCTGATCGCATCGATCTTTGAGGAGGCGATGTCGATGGTGGAGTGTTGACCGGAGGAGATCTGTTCGCAGAGGCTGATTTGTCGTTGACTTGAGGAGATCGGCTGCGGAGACTCAATCGCAGTCGCCGTTGTCCACTGTGGGTGACGAAGACAAGAGCGTTGGATGGTGGTGGGGGAGACCGGAGTGATGTCAGTGCTGGTGTTGTTCGTTGGTGGCGCAATCGGGCTTGATTTGAGATGAGAGAGCGATTAGTGGAAAGGAAGGCTCAGGCGGACGTTGATTTTGTCGTGAAATCTCAGGGAAGAAGGTGGCGGCAGGCTGTGAGGGGAAGAGAGAGAAATAGGGTTTTGTTTATTTTTTTAAATATGGTGGCGACGCAAGGAGTAAAAAGGGAGAAATTGAGAAAAAATAGGAAAAGAGGAGAGAGAAAGGTAGGGTTTTAATTTTAAAGTAGAAAATTTTGTGGACCTGTATTTTGAAAGAATTCAGGATTAAAGCTCTGGTACCAAGATGATAGGGAACCAGGCGGGATTATCTCTCTAGGGTTTCTCACTCAAAGCACACAAGCTGCAAAGCTTCAAAAGCAATTTTTAATTCATACTTAAAACTCCCAATAACAATACCAGTCTTGGCCTTAAATATGCCTACATCAACAGAGATATCTCATGACACCCGATATGGGACTAAAAGAAACAACCAAATAAATAATTAAAAATTACAATAAAAGAAAAAAAAAAGCTAAAACGAACAACTTAATGTAACTTGAATTCCTCAGCCCTAATCGAACCAAACTGAAATAGTGCGACGACGCCTCCTGGTGTAAAATCGCAATCCTGGAGAGATGTCCCCATCACTCAGCCTCTGAATCATCATGGTCGTTCATTACTTTATGTTGATAACCAGTTTGTCCGCTAAGATACCTTGTTTTAAAACTCGGCCGAGTCGGCCGAGATATCGTCCAATATCTCCTTTTTTTGTCTGTTGCGGATACGATATGGAAAAAAGCATTCATCATATCGTTTGTAGCAAAAAACGACCGATATTTGAAATATCAGCCAATAAATCACCCGATATAGGGTGATAAATCGGCCGATATATCGCCCGATAAGAAATAACTTATTTATTGCACGACTGTGTGCAAATATATATTATTTTTTACTGTCTTTGCATGAATATTACATCATTTTTATTAGGTAGATGATATCTATGACACTAAAAAACTTTTAATTATCAATATTTCATTATATATAGTGTCCGATATGAATGTCCGATATGCGCACGTATCCCCGATATCCGATATCTGATATGAAAAACCCTCATCAGATACAATCCCGATATCCGATATTTAGAATCTTGCTAAGATATATGATGTGGCGCATCTGAACATCCTTTTCTTTCTTTCTTTTCTATTCTTTTTCTGCCAAGAAAGCAGTCAATATTGGCAGGCTCAAATTTCTTGTATTCTCTCTATAAGAATTTCTTAACATTTTATTTTTATGCCCTGTTATTTGAAGGTGTCAACGGATGTTCATTGGATAGAACAGAACATATCCTAACCAAGTCAACATGTTAATGCATTCCTAAAGTTCACAGCAAACATAGATAGAACATGTGCTTCCTTGACCAAAAAGACTACATAATTTAGAGGTTTCTGTGCGGCCTTCTCCTCCCTCTCACATGACAATTTACGCACAGGGGACTAAAATTAATATCAATGCAAAGGACAAGACCTCTGCACAATAAATACCTCCTCCTAGTTGAACTTTTAGCCAATTCCACATCTCTCTCTCTCTCTCTCTCTGCGCCTGAAAATCCCTCTAAAACACACTAGACTCTCCACTAAAGAATACCTCGTCTCATCTTGGTTCTTCTCAAGTACTGTTTGTGGCACAATTGCCCTATCCGTCCATCATTTGGTTGCATAAGAATTACGTTTTTTTTTTGTCTTTAACTTCTTTTGTACTCCTATAAATTGAAAACCTTCTAAAAGAACTCATAAATCACAAAATAGAAAAAAGAAAAAAGAAAAAGATATACGCTAGTAATCAAGGGGAATCACAATCAATTTCTACATTAACCAAATTCAAATCTTAAAAAAACGAAAAAAATACTAAAAACCTCGCCATTATCAAGTAACTTTTATAGTATAATTACCCTAATTTATGAGATTATAGTATTGTGACACTAGATGGTCAAGAAATATTGATGAGTAGTCATTTTAAGTACTTTGGTTCTATTATCTATAGGGATGGGGAGATCAATAGTAATGTCAACCATAGGATCCAAGCCAGCTGGTTGAAATGGAGGAGCGCAACAGGAATTTTATGTGATCGTAATATTCCGTTATGACTGAAGGGAAAGTTTTATCGGACTGCTATTAGGCCAGCTTTGTTACATGACACAGAATGTTGGGCTATAAATAGATATCATGCCCAGAAGATGAGTGTAGCAGAGATGCGCATGCTTCGTTGGATGTGTGGTAACACAAGGAGAGATAAAGTGAAAAATGAGGATATTCGTACTAAGATAGACGTAGCCTTTATAGAAGAGAAGATGAGAGAAAACTGCATACAATGATTTGTGCGACGTAGACCTACAGATGCGCCAGTCCGGCAAGTAGAGTGTATCAAATAAGGGCAAGTTAAAAAAGCACATGAGAGAACGAAGAAAACATTGATGGAGATAACACGACAAGATATAGAGGCTAAAGGTCTTAGTGAAGGCATATTACTCGATAGGAATGAGTGGAGAAAGCTGATCCATGTGCCCGATCCGGCGTAATTCTCTTTTGGTTCATGTAGCCTACCCCCAAATACATGGGACAAATGGCTTAGTTGTTGTTGTTGTACCGTAATTTCCCATTATTTAAGTCTGAGAACAAGCTTTCCGGGGCTAAATTCATTCATATTTCACCAAATTGAAACTAACAAGATCCCATGTCACCAAAAACTAGAAGAAGCAGACTTCAATCACTAAAAAGGGTAATTATAAGATAGTAACGAAGGAAAATACAACCCGTCTCAACGCTTCACCAAATCCAGAACTAACAAACACCGATTTCCTCAAACCCCAAAAAGATTCAAACTTTAACTTTTTTGAAAAAAGAAATTGCTCAATCTCAACTTACCGAAAACGAGACCGTACAATCGTCGATCAAAGCCCTCAACCTCTCCACCAAGCTCTTGACCACCTCCTTCCGATTCAACAGCAAGGCCACCACCAAGAATCTCGCGTGGAACCTCAGTTCCTTGCACCTGAGCCCTAGCTCCACCTCCCCTTTGGTCGCCTCAAAGTAGCCCCTGCTCAAAATCGCCTCGTAGAACACGTAGGATTCGACCAGGAACCTGGCCTCGCTAGTCCGCAGGTACTGGTTGTAGTACAATTGGCCGATCCTAGAGGCGATCTCGCCGATCTCCCACCGGCGGAGGCCGGAGGCGACGAGATCCTTGCGGTGGTCCTGCTGGAATCGCCAGAGCTTGGTGTAGGTCTTGAAGGTCTTCTTGAGGTAGAGGAGGTGGTGGGGCCCGCGGGCGTGAGGGGGCAGGGACTGGGTCTTGGAGAATTTCCGGTCCGCCGACTCAACAAGCGACCGGAACGTGCGGTAGGCGGCGGCCGCGGAGTCGTCGGCCATGGGAGCGTTGGGGGGAGAGGGAGGGAGGGAGTGAGAGGAGTGGCGTCTGTGGAGCTCGGTGAACTTGGGGGGAACTGTCGTTTTGTGTGTGGGTTTTTTTTTTTTTAACTTTTTTCCTTGTTTTCTGAGAGTGAAGCCCTTGCATTTTGGGGAAATGGCAAAAAAAAAAAAGCATGTTGCATGGGACAGAGATAAATGTTTTTCCTTTTTTATATGAAAGTATGTGATTTTACGCGGGGGGATAGAAGTCACCCTTGCAGCTTAGGTACACGCTTATCATTAATTATTTAAATTAAATCTCTCATATTTGACGACGGTAGGGATTGAACTTGGGATTTTTCTCTCATCACAATAAAAAAAAGCTCATATAAAATAGAATGAAACGTCTAATACGTACTTATAAATTATAACGATAATCTTCATAAAACTTTTAGTAGCCTCTTTATGCAGCCCACATATACCGTGAATGAGTATCCATGACAAGTCTAATTGTTTTCGTACGTCGTGAAGTCAAATCAGTAAATAATAAACCTCTTTAATACACAATGTAAATCTAATTTGAAAGATTCTCCTACTTACTGTAGATGAAAAGAATCAAACTCATGACTTTCAACAAGAAAAGAAAAATTATAAGGTTGATTGAGCAAAGTTAAATTGGTAATTATTCAGTCATTGTTAAACCCCCTCTTCTGGTTGTTACGTATTTCTAGAGGCTAAGACCTTGTGACACTATATTCAATTGATGGAGTTTCAAATTGATAAACAAGCTACATAAAACATAAGATAAACCAATCGTGTTTCGAATTTAAAATAGGGAAGTGTATTGACAAAGTTCTTAGCATTCTCCCAAGATAAGAGGGTTGCATTGACAAATAAGTATTATTTGGTGTCAGGTTAGGTGTTAGTAGGTTGAATAATTTTCCATTGATTCGTCCTTGCCTTTTAGGACCCAATCAACTTCCTGCAATATTTAAATCACACAAATTTTTATGTCCCAAACTATTAATGCAATCTTGTTTGTTTATTGCCTTTTACTCTCCTTTGGGCCCGCAATACTTTTATCAATGCCTTTAATGATCACCAAACTTTTGTTAAAGATGATGCTACGACGGTGCTTAAAGGTAAGTAATGAAAGCCAAAGCGAGTTCTTTTTCTCTAAGGGATTTTTTTCCCAAAAAAACTTTATTTAATAAATAATTTCAAAATTTTATCAATCTCAAAATTATTCTAAAAATCGACCTCTCACACGCCACGTCGGCGGCGAGACGGTTCGACCCTCCAGTGTGGTGCTCGCGCTGACATTGCACATCTTTACTTCATCCGGGATCGGCAACCCTAGAGAAGTAATTTTTTTTCTTGTGTATTTCTCTGTCTGAAGTTGTCAATCTCGAACAGATATTTTTTTTTATTCTGACAAATCCAAAATTATTTTTTTAAAATTTAATTTTTTTCATTTTTTTTCCTTTCCCTCCCCCTTTCTCAACTCTCCCTCCTCTTTCCATCTCTTCCTCTGTCTCTGATGGTAGCGGCGATGACAAGCGAGCAATTCTGATGTTGTTGTCACTACTTGGTTGTTGCTAGGTTGCGACAGCGAGGCCGGTGATACGAAGGCTGCTCGTCATCGCAGCCGAGCAGCAGCAACAGCAGCCCAGCAATAGCAAAGCTGCTCGTTGTCACTTTCGTTGGCCTCGTCCTCGTTACTAAGAATTTCAATAAGTTCAACAAAAAAAAGAAAGCCTTCCAAGCAACATGAGATGATAGTGATTCATCTTTCTCTGACGAAGAAGAAGCCACTAAACTGCCAATGTCTGTTTTATGACTCAAGAAGATGACGTACAAAAGTATGCTAAATTATTGGATGCATTTAATGAACTATATGTTGATTTCAAGAATGAAAAGATTAAAAATAAAATTTTAACAAGAGAAAAAGAAAGATTTAACAAAAAAAATTCACTTAATATTTCTCAAATGTTTTCCTTAAATTCTCAAAAATCTGACTTTGAAAAAGTTATTTCATCTTTGAAAAAAGATAATAAGAATTTCTTAAAAAGAATGTTTTGCTTAAAAGAGAAAGTGTTTCTTTAAATTTTAGATAAAGAAATGATAAGTTTCAAAATTAAATTTGAAGAAATTTTGAAAAATGTGGCAAAATTTATTAAGGGTAAAGAAAATTTAAATGATTTATTGTTTTACCAAAAGATTTCAAATAATCGCTTTGATCTTAGATTTTCAAAAGATAAGTTTGAAAAACCTACACTTGTTCTTCTTGGATTTTCAAAAAATAATTTTGAAAAATCTACACATTTTTACAAAAAGAATAATTATAATCTATATAATTCTTTAGTTAAAGAAATACTGATACTATTACAAAAAGAATTAGAAACAAATATATATGGACTCCTAAAAATCTAAATATTGTGGATAAAAATGCTTATATTGCAATATATATACATCATGTATGTAATTCTAATAATTATATTTATACTAACAAATAAAACCAAATTCAAATTGGATTTGAGTTCCTAAAGACTAATCTTTTCAGACCCTTTCATGATGGGTACCATACAAAATATTTTATCTTATAAGTAATGGATACTTGATAGCGGTTGTTCCAAATACATGACCGGTCACATTCAATTACTGTCTTCCATTCAAATCGAAAAGGGAGGTACAGTAACATTTGGAGATAATAACGAAAGAAAAGGTTATTGGTATTGGCATGGTTGGTAATAGTTATAAACCCCTTATTAAAAATTCTTTTGATAAGAGGTTTAAAACACAACTTATTAAGTATTAGTCAGTTATGTGATAAGGGTTATAAAATTGTTTTCGAAAAAGATACATGTTTTATATATGATACCAACATGAAAGATATTCTTTTTAAAAGTTCTCGTAACAATAATATTTATGAGTTATCAATGACTTGTTTATCATCAAATGATAACTTATATTTAATTGCTTCTAATAATGACTATTTTTTATGGCATAAAAGATTTAGTTATTTAAATATAAAAACTATTTCTAAAATTTCTAAATTTGATTTAGTTAAAGGTCTTCCAAAAATAGCTTTTAAAAAGGACTATTTTTGTGATCCTTGTCAATTAGGAAAACAAATTAAATCATCTTTTAAATCTAAAGATTTGGTTACTACTAATAGACATTTAGAACTGTTGCATTTAGATTTATTTGGTCTTACTCGTATTGCTTCTTTAAACAAAAGTAGATATGTTTTTGTTATTATTGATGATTATTTACGTTTTACATGGGTAATTTTTGTAAAGAATAAAAACGATACTTTTGATGAATTTTTAAGTTTTTGTAAGAGAATTTAAAATCAAAAGTCTCTAAACATAGTCACCATTCGAAGTGATCATGGAGGAGAATTTGAAAATGAATCTTTTACAAATTTCTGTAATAAGTATGATATTACACAAAACTTTGCTTTTCATAGAGCATCTCCTCAAAATAGTGTTGTGGAGAGAAAGAATAGGACTTTGTAAGAATGTGCTAGAACTATACTTATAGACAGTTATTTACCAAAATATTTTTAGGCTGAGGCTGTTGCTACTGCATGTTATGTTTTAAATCGCGTGCTTATTCGACCTATTTTAAACAAAATATCTTATGAATTGTTTTATAACAGAATTCCAAAAGTTTCTTATTTCAAAATTTTTGGATATAAATGTCTTATCTTAAATACAAGAGATGCTTTAGATAAATTTGATGTTAGATCCAATGAAGATATTTTTGTTGGTGATTCTACTCAAAATAAAGCATATAGAATCTTTAATAAGAAAACATTTATTATTGAAAGAATCATTGCATGTCAAATTTGGTGAATCTTTGACAAAACCTATTACTTCTTCACATGATGATGATGATATCATAGATACTCTTATTGATAATACTATTATATATTCTAATGATACTAATATTTCTAACATTGATGAGACTCCTATTGGGTTACCTAAGGCATATGTTGAAGTAAGGGATCGTCCACATGATTTGGTTATCAGAGATATATCTCAAGGTGTTCAAACTAGATCCAAGTTGAACAACATGATTTGCTTTCATATCTCTTATTGAATCGAAGAATATCAAAGAAGCATGTGTAGATGATTTTTAGATTATTGCAATACAAAAAGAGTTGAATTAATTTGTCAGAAATAATGTTTGGGATCTTATACAACAACCTACTGATCATCCAGTCATTGGTACCAGATGGGTATTTAAGATCAAGCTCGATGAATCAGGTCAAGTTATTAAGAAAAAAAGTAAGGTTAGTTGCACAAGAATATAATAAAAAAAAAAGTATTAATTTTGATGAAACTTATGCACCAGTAGTTAGACTTGAATCCATTCGTATTTTACTTACTTATACTTGTTTTTATAGATTTCAAACTTTATCAAATGGATGTTAAAAGTATTTTTTAAATGATTTTATTAAAGAAACAGTTTATGCTGAACAATCTTCAGGTTTTGAATATGAAAATTTTCAAACCATGTTTTTAAACTTAAGAAAGTTTTATATGGTTTAAAATAAACACCTCATACTTAGTATGATAAATTAAAAAGTTTTCTTTTAAATTCTAATTTTAAGATTGGCAAAGCAGATACAACACTTTTTATTAAACATGTTAATGAAAATATCTTAATTATACAAGTATATATTGATGATATCTTATTTGGATCTACTAATGATAATTTTTGTCAATAATTTTCTAGGAGTATGTAAAGTGAATTCGAGACGAGTCACATGGGTGAACTTAACTATTTTCTCGGTCTGCAAATAAAACAAATGAACAACGGAATATGCATTTCCCAATACAAGTATGCAAAAGAACTGCTTAAAAGAATTGACATGAGAAATTCTGCTAGCAAAAACACTCACATGAGTATTACTACATTCCTAAACAAAGATGAAAATAGTAAGGGTGTTGATCAAAAACTATACCGAGATATGATTAGTTCTTTATTATATATTATTTCAAGTAGACTTGATATTATGTTCAGTATTTACTTATGTGTTAGATATCAATCTAACCCTAAGGAATCGCACCTTAAAGCAGTAAAAAGGATTCTTAGATATATTAATAATACAGTCAACTATAGTCTATTTTATCCTAAATCAAGCACATTTAATTTAATATCATATAGTGATAATGATTTTGTTGAATGTAAATCTGATCGTAAAAGTATTAGTGGTATTTGTCACATTTTGGGATATTCACTAGTATCATGGTTCAGTAAAAAGCAAAATTCTGTAACATTATCGACAACCAAAGTAAAATATATCGTTGCTAGTGTTGCATGTGCACAGATTTTATGGATGAAACAAACCTTACTTGATTATGATATATCTATCACAAATTCACCTATTATGTATGATAATACCAGTGCTATTAACTTATTTAAAAATCCAATTCAACATTCACGTACAAAGCATATTGATATTAGAAATCATTTTTTACGTGATCATGCTTTAAAATGTGATATTTTATTAACTTTTATACCAACTGATAATCAAGTTGCAGATATTTTTATAAAACCTCTAAAAAGGATATTTTTATGATATTTCGAAGAGATTTGGGTATTTGCAATGTTTTTTATATTCAAAAATATTTTTAAACCTTTTCATACTGTTTTAATGAATTTTCACCTATTAGTCAACTTGACTTTTGTTGTAGTCAACTACTGTAATCAACAAAAATTTGGTATTCTGAATTTTTCAGAATTATAAGACTATATGGAACAATTAGTCGACTAACCCCAAGATTAGTCGACTATAGCCGACTAATCATAGACTCAAGCTGACTAACTCTGTCAAAACTGGGTTCTATTAATCGATTTCTGTCTTTTAAACCCGACCCATCTCGTTATGTTTTGAATCCGATCTCTCCCCAAACTCAATCCTATCCCTTGATTTACTTTTTACATCTCATATTTACCCCTCTCCACCATAAAAACCAGTTTTACTGTCGTTCCTCCTTCAGCAGCAGCAGGTTTTTCAGTCGACTACTCATTCCAATTTCATTCAAAATTCTTCTCTCTTATAATTTCCTGCTATTTCAATTGTATCTATCATCTCCTGAACCTTAATTTCATCTACCATCATATCAAGATCTAAGAAAGCTAAGTTAACCCATCTTTATCTTCATCTCAAACTGATTTTAGGGTTTTCTTAAAATCTTGCTCTAGAAGATGACTTCTTAAGGCTTTCACAATTAGAAATATTCTTAGGTCGATTTGTTAAGTATGAAGCATTTCATGAGTATGATATTGAATCAGTTCTTCAAAAATCTAGGCTTCATACCATGTTTTTCATTGAATTTAGATAAGGGCATTATTTCTTTTTGATTCACCTCTTTTACACTAATTTAACCTATGAAGATAATGATGATTCTGTTCAAATTTTGTCTTTGGTTAAAGGTGTTCATATCAAGTTAACCCCTAAGTCTTTAGGTCGTATCTTTTCAATTTCATATCACGACCTATCACATAATCATATTAACATGGATGATGAGGAGTGTTATCTCATATCTTCCTTTCCCGTCAAGCACCACCAATGACCAACACAAAATTATAACATGTTTCTCGTCTCATTGGTTATATCCTTGCCTACAATATCTGCTCAAAAACTGAGAGTTATAACTTTTTTCTCGTGACTTAGCTACATGTGTCTATGCCATCATGGTAGGACTAGAAGTCAATTGGGCTAAGATCATATTTGATAACATTGTCAAAGAACATACTTCTTTCTTACCCTATGGAGCTTTTCTGTCCCATGTATTTCGGAAATTTAAATTAGATTTTGCTTCCGAAACTAGTATCATCAAGGTGTTCGAACTCTTTGATCATGCAGTTCTCCATCAAACTCCTTGACTTCCCATAATCTCAACCATAACCCCATCAACCCTCTCCTCCTCCACAAAGCTCTACTCTAGCTCCTTCATCCTCAACTCAACATTCATTCACTGAACCCCCTTTAACTCAATCACCTTCTTCCTTTCCAGATGCCTTTTATAATTCTCTCTGCTGAAATTTTTGCTCTACAAAACCAACAATCTTCTATGATGGCCTCTTAGTCTGCATTACTCAACAATCAATCCTTACTTATGGAGTATTTCATGAATATGCAATAGAAAATGGACTACTTTGAAGCCACCCAGTTAGAAATATTGGATCACCTCAAGATCCATTTTCCACCACCACCTCCTCCTCCCTGATCCAACATATGATGCACATGGTGTTGGACTTTTTGGTGTTACTACACATGATTTTGGAGTTATTACCATATGCCAAAGATTTTGTATATCTTCTACATGTGAACAACTTTATTGATGCTTTTATGACTTTTTAGCTATGTTTTTATATTTTAGCTATGTCTTTCTTTTATGACTCTTTGCTGTAATAATTGATACTTTATGTTAGGCAAACTATGTGTGTGACTCTATGACATGGCTTGATAATCTTTTGTGCCATTTCTCTCTTTTGGTAATGACCAAGGGGGAGAAGATATATGGCTTTTGTATGCACATATCATATTTGTTCTCTTTGTTTTCATGATATGTCTCATGTAGGGGGATAACATTCTATATTTGTTATACCTGTTCTCTGCAGGGGGAGTTTGTGCGTACACAATTTGTCATCATCAAAAAGGGGGAGAATGTTAGAATTTAGATTTGATGATAACAATTGTGATGCAGGTATATTGGAGCTCAAATTAAAGAGATATTATTGAGTTCTTGCAGCACAAGATGATTACAAATTTTATGTATTTTTTATAAGATTGTTAAAAGCCTTGATCACACGCACAAAACTATCTTCTAGTCGACTTATCCCCTTATACAGTCGACTAACATATCATATAGTCGACTTATCCTCCTATATAGTCGACTAAGTATGCTCATAGAAAGTTGTTTGTTCTCTATTTTTCAATTGTACTCAAAATTAGTCGACTAACCCTTTTCTATAATCGACTAGTTTTAGTTTCCAGAGACTTGTCAGTCTGTGTCAGGTTAATATAGTCGACTTGGTCTTTAAGTTAGTCGACTAATCCAGGCAAATTTTATATACTAGTCGACTAATCTTATACCCTAGTCGACTAAGTTTAGTTTCTGACTGTTATTCAGTTTTAATATTCTGGTGTTTCTTTCAACATTTTGATTTTCAAATTTGAGTTGAAAACTTCCCTAACTGACCATTATTTTTATCTATAAATAGGGATGTTGTCGTTGGATGAATTCACAAATTTAAATCATTAGTTTTCTGTTCAAAACTCTGTTAAAAAGTTCTGTTTTTTTAGAAAACTATTTTTTACTTTCTATTCTTCACACAATTCTAAATCCCTTGTGAAGAATTCTGAGAGTTCTCCTATAGGATACATTGTTCACAATCACATACAAGTTTCAAGGCTTATAGGCTACATTATATTTCATCAAAGAAAGTGTCTTCTTCGTGTAAAAAGGAGTTATACAAATTTGACGAATGGTGTTTTGTCAAGTGGTGTATAGGAGTTAATTTTTGGGTGTATCAAAATCAGGAAAAGAAAAATTTCAAGCGGGTTGTTTGGGGACTGGATTTTGGTCACAAGGACCGAACCAGCTTAAAATCTCTCTTATTTGCGTTTGAAATTTCTGAGGTTTATTCTGTTCATTTACTTTCCTGCAAGTAGTTTATTTTTCTTATTAAAAATTTATAAACACTATTCATTCTCCCTCTAGTGTTTGTGTTGTCTTATTTATAAATCCTACAGACCTTGCTCTGCTGCTTTCTATTTCAACCGCTTAAAGATGAGCTTTGTCCCGATTGAGTTGATGTTGAATTCTAAAGGATTGGAGTTGGAGGTCCGATACCATTGACAAAATCCCAACGACGTCGATAGATTTGGGGTTACATATGGCATGCAAAATCAGGCCTCGATGCAGCTGATAATGAAGTGTCTTCAGGCTCTAGCACCATCTATTAAGCTCCCCATGAATGCCGGGCGAGGGTTGGGATTCCCAATGTAAAGTTGGTCATATTCGAACTGGCAAGCGAAGCGGTTAGGGACGTATGGCTCCAAATAGCAGATATCCCCGCACCGATACACCAAGTGAGATGGTCAGATACTGACCAACCACTTGAATACACCCTACCCAAGCGAAGATCTTTCGTCCCCCACATCTTGGAATTCTTCCCCACATCCAACACCGAAAATGGAAGGGAAGCATTTGTAGAGGCTGTACGCATCATAACGGCGTACCAGTTTTCGTACTCCAGCTATATAGGTCCGCAGCCACTGTGACCTTTCAAAGCGACGAAGATGCGCAAAGCGCACACCTTCAAGCAGATCTTCTCTGGGTTGGATAATGTCGGGACAGTGGAATGTGAACCACACCATCAGATACGTGTAGGGCATTTCCACCATAGGACAGGGTCCATCACGAGGAAATACTTGCCCCTTTCCCCTCTTCCGGTGGTTTACAGAAAGCTTCTGTCAGTGCTCGAAGTCTACGTTGGATACTGCAGACCAAGCCATAAGCGAGCTGGATAGCAGGAAGAAGCACCCATGACAAGATTCTGTCATGCGGAGGAGATGGGATGACACATTTCTTCAACCAAACCGATAGGAAGCCAACAAGGAGAGCTTTTCGAGATATAGGGTGTCTTGTCGGATGATAAAAGCTCTTAAACTTATCACCTTTTTCGTAGATCCCATCATCCTCTTCCAAGATGATATCTTCATGAGCACTGGATGACATCTTCTCACGAATATCCTCTTCAAAAATCAGAAAATTGAACATCTTCCAGGGCACCGTCCAAAATTGGGAACAAATAACCAGCCCAGACCTTGATCCCGTTCGCGTTCCCACAAGTGTTGTGGATGTCCATACAGATGTAGAAATAACACATCAATTCTCGATATGTTTCAAACATCTCCGGGTCGTCCTTTTCCATTTGTTCCAGCTCCATGGTGCAAGGAAAGTACTCCTCATACAGCATCGAGCCCATTGGAAGGTTACATATCTCCCATATCTCATGCAGCGCTAGTCCTAACGCACCGATAGGGGTGAAAAAGGTTCCCAAAGTTGGGCAATATAACTCGCAGATGGCAAAGAAATTGGGCACATTGATTTCTATCCCATAACAGGTGGCCCTAACTGCTTCATGACGTCCAATCTTCATCAGCTCTTTCTCGAAGTATTCCAAGACATATAATGCCAAGTCTCTCCACCACGGCTTCTGAGCAGGGTGTACCCAGGCAGGAACTCTAAAATCCCTCGTCGGGTAGTTACCTTGGACCTTGATGAATTGATTTAGGAAGGTCTGAGCCATCGCTCGATTTTCTCCCACAGGGAGGTTTTGTCCTATCCTCCCGAGGTGCATACCAAGTATGGCCCTAGGAGACCTATAGCGGTGCTAACCATTCAGCATCAAGATCCCAATGTGAACGGAGTCGATAAACTGAGTCACTGCCCATTTCATCTTCTACGGCACCGTAATTGATTGGAAGTATGAAAGCGGAAAGTGTCGCTTGCTCGACGGAGGATAATACTTCTCACCTTCCAAATTAAAGATCCCTTGGTCTTCCCCGGCTAATAGTTGTTGATCATTGTCAGGTGCTGCATTCTGTAACATGTACTCCGGCTTCCAGAACACCATGTGATTATGGTCCTCAAGTGGGCCAGTAGTCAATATACTCTGCGTGACACGCTCATCAGCCACAAGGATTAAAGCATCTGTCTCCGTTGAACTTCTTTCATTAAAGAGGGAAGTCTAACCCTGGAACTGAAAACGTACATTCCCATTCATCCCTCTTACTATCTCAAATAAACTGTTCGATGGTTCTGGCACATAGTGAACTGCAAAGAGACAAAGGGCAAGCTTGTTAATAAAATGAAGAAAATATATGGACTTTGGCTGCAAAATAAGCAAAGGCTAAGTCCTACCCTCGCCTATATGGCAAGGTTAGAACAGCCTTGAAAAAAGGCAAAGTCTTAGCGTTACCTATATGGCAAGGCTAGACCAGCCTTAAAAAGGCTATGCCTTAGCCTCGCCTATTTGGCAAGGCCAGGCCAGCCTTAAAAAAGGCCATGTCTTAGCCTCGCCTATATGGCCAGACCAGACCAGTCTTAAAAAGTGAAGTCTTAGCCTCGCCTATATGGCAAGGCCAGACCAGCCTTAAAAAAGCCAAGTCTTAGCCTCGCCTATATGGCAAGGTTCGACCGGCCTTAAAAGGCCAAGTCTTAGCCTCGCCTATATGGTAGGGCTCGACCGGCCTCAAAAAGGCTGAGTCTTTAGTCTCGCCTAAATGGCCAGACCAGCTTTAAAAGGCCAAGGCCTAGCCTCACCTGAAAGACGACCTTGTCAAAATCAGGCAAGTCTTAGCTTTATCGAGAATCTGAAAGAAAGGCTAAAACTTTTTCCCAAAATTTTCAAAACATGAAGGATCAAGGAACTCAATCCCTAAAATTAGCTAGTAAAGTTAAAATTGAAGGAGGTAAACTCCCTAAAACCACCAATTAATTGGTGAGATCACTGGAGCAATGAGGCTTACCAGCTATAGGTCGAGTGACGATCGGAACAAAAGCTTTCGTCGCCTTTGGGACATCCGCCTCCTTGCCTGGGTGATGAGAGGACGCCATAAAGAAGGTCTGAAAAAGGTGATGACCTTAGTGTATTTGAAACTGAAAAGGAGGGAAGGAAAACCCTGTTGCAGACTTGCTAGAAGAGAAGAAGATTCTCTGTAAAAAGACTGTAGGGGTCCGATTTATAGGTCCCACAATACAGCCTCGCCGCTGACGTTTTTGATTTTGAAGCGCTGGCGAGACTAAAGCACTCGTGTGCTTAGCCTCGAGGAAGGGAGCACTCTCCCTCACAGCGCATGCGAGGCTAGAGCTAAAGTAGTGCTGACAAATCAACTTCGCTTTAGCGAAGTTATCAGGAAAAGCTCGAAGGCGAGGCTACCCCCAAAGGTGGGCTTACTTGAGCCCGAAGGCGATGCTACCCCAAAGGCGAGCCTGTTGCAGCCCAAAGGCGAGGCTACCCCAGAGTGAGCCTATTTCAACCGAAAGGCGGGGCTATTCCAGCCTAGAATCAAGGCTAAAGTTCAACCCTGAAAGTGAAGCTGAGTTCAACCATAAAGGCGAAGCTCAAATCCACATATCTGTGATCTTTTCTTCAACAATCGAAGCAATTCAAAGTATGTTGAAATCTGAACCATCCCATTGCAGATTTACGAAAACTTTGAAGGGGGCTTTATTGACACTCCAAAAAAACAAACTCCCATATAACTCTTTAACCGGTCTGAACAGTATTTAACTTGTCGACATTTACAAAAGATAAATCATAAACAAGCTGATGACCAGTTCTACCCACCCCGAGGGACAAAGCAAAAACTTGAACCCTACTGATCCAGTAAAGCATACGCAGGTCAAGTACTACTTTCTAAAGAGACCTAAGCAGGTATATGAGGCTAAGTCAGCTCAATACTTAACCTTGCATCAGCCCAAAGGGACCAGCTTCTTATGAAACTTTGTAGCCTCGCCAAAATGCTAAGTTTATAGCATCGCATGAAGCTTTACAGCGGGCTAACTCCTAGCCTCACCTGAGGCTAATACAAGCTTCGCCTGAAGCTTTTCTTGTGAGCTTCGCTTGGAGCTCTTAATAGCTCTGAAAAGAGCTAATTCTCAACCTCGTCTAAGGCTTTTATTAGCTTCGCTTGAAGCTTTCTGCAGCCTCACTTGAGAATAGCCTCATGCGAAGCTAATCCCAACTTTGCTTGAAGCTTCCCACGCCCCTATGAGAGGGTTTGCCAGGTCTATGTTTAACCTAGTATTTAGTAGGCTAACCCAATTATGTTAGTGGGCTTAATGCCACATTAAGTCAGCGGTTACACCCACCCACATCGCCCCACGTTCAGTGGAGAAGACCAGATCAGAAGGCCAGTTTTAGGCTCGCGTGAGCCTGTCTAGCCTCGCATACACCTCGTATTTAGCTTCACACGAAATGTTATAGCCTCGCGTAAAGCCCAGAATAGCCTCTGACACGAAGCTAACAGACTGTTATCAGTACTTGCTGAATTTTAGGGGCAATTACACCCCACAAGAGCCTATATATAGCTCACTCTTGGAATGAGCTCGAGGCAAAAAAGTAGAGGCTAAAAAAGAAGAGAGCTAACAAGTTGAAGATCAAGAGACTTAGTTGATTAGAAAGGCTAACTTTTCCTTATCTCCAAGAAATTTAGAGAAATACTTCTTTAAATTCAGAGTGCTAATATCCTAAGATTTTTCTCTCTCTCTTTCTCTCTCTTTCTTTCTCCCTCTCTCTCTCTATCTCCCTCTCTCTCTCTCAAGGAATCATCGAAACCACGCGAGAAAGAATTCCTTAAGCCTCCATCATCGCATCGTCAACAGAACAAAGTGGTAGCGTGCTAATCAGATTTTTACCGGCACACTTTCCCAGAATCTCAGAAGAGATAGTTGTGATTTTTCTTTTAATTACTTATAATTTTCTCTTCACAATTTTGTAAATTTTCCTTTATTGAATTTTCAATGGAAAACACTATCGACAGAGGACTCAACAGAGGTTTAGTTTGTCTCTGTCTATTGTCGACAGTACTTTTTTTGATTTAAAAATTTTGATCGTAAAGACATGCCTGTCGACAGACATGAGCCTGCTATAGACAGTCAGGCAATCAACTTATCTGTTTTGTCTCCCAACGGCTATTTTCTTGTGTAAAAGTGACCAGATCCATTTCTAAAGTATTTTTTGTGTTTTTAACATGTTTTTCATTGCTGGACTTACTGAGTTTTTGGTTTTTATCCAGCTCTTATATATAGGTGATTAGAGAGTATTTTATAGACAAGTTTTGTAAAAAATAATTCAAGTGTTTATTGTTATTCAATTCTACATCTTTCTAAGGTTTTACTTATTGAGCTTCAAATTTCGAATCTTCTCTAGTTTTCTCACATAAGCCTGAGCTATCATCTTTATATCTATCCTATAGGATCCTTATTTGTGAGAGTGTTTTAGTCTGTGGTCAAGGAAGTTGATCACAAAGTTGTTCCAGTCCATTGTATTGAGAGTGGTTAGAAGTTACATCCTCGAACGAGCTTGCAGGTTCGTTGTGAAGTAGTTATTACTGGAACGGTGAGGAATTTGCGGGTCCAAGAGTTCTTCAGGGAGCTTGTGCTGAAGAAATCATGCGGGATCAGTTATAGTAGAAATCATTCATCATGGTGAAGCCGGGGACGTAGAGCAAGTTGCTCAAATCTCAAAATAAATCTCGTGTTGGCGATTGTTTTTCTCTCTCAAATCATCCCTGCTCACTCTTATTTATCTTGCATGCTTATACGAGCTATCTTATATGCTTGACATTGTTTTACATGCTTCTTATTTTATTATTATTACAAGATTTTTTGTTTGTGCTCTCTATACTCAAGAAAGTAATTGTGCACATCAACTCTTATTTTAAGAGGAATCACGAGAATAAGTTCAAAGTCATTCACTGAATATACGGTTTCATTTCTTGATAATTGAGATTGGTTATTTGTAGTTGGTTGTAATTGTTTTTAATTTGGGTCTTTCTCATATGCCCCCAATCTTCCATATTATCAAATTTACCCTCAAAATCTTCATAATATCTTTATTATCCATCAAATCTTTAAAAACTTTCAAAATTACCCCCAACGTCAGTTGCAGTTAGTTTTCAAACAGTAGTTGAGCAAAATTACTCTTCTACCCTCAGTCTTTCTCTCTATTCTCTATGTTAAATCTTAGGCAGGTGAGACCACTACTACACAAAATATTTGAATAAGTTTGTTGCTTGATACATGAACCTACCAATACTATTAGCATTCAAAATGAACCTGCTAACACTATTAGCATTCAAAATGTCAACCTACAGCATGTCACAGTGGAGATGAAGGAGGGGGTGATGGCGAGGGGGTCACCGGCGGAGGCGACTGAGGCGGTGGGCAGATGCAGCAGAAGACAAGGAGTGGGTGCGCGTGAAGGAGAGAACGTTGGCTGCAAACCGTTATGAGGGCATTTTTTGGGATTTCACATTTTTTATAACAGAAAATTAAAGATAATTTTTTTTGATTATTTTAAACTGAAGGTGAGGGTAATTTTGATATTTTTTAAGCTTTGGGGGTTATAAGATATTATGAAGATTTAGGGTAGAAATTTGAGAATACATTTTCTCAATTCATTTTGATCCGAATACAATTTTTACAATAGTCATAAGTGACATGTGTCATGTAAGATCCGCGTAGGATTCATCGAAGTGTTAACGTTATTTAAATTTATTTTGATGCAAAAAACCCTAAATACTCAAATAAAATAGAATAGTGTTATGAAACGATGACTGCCAACTTTACTATGCAGTATTAATGATTTTACTATGCGATGACACAAGCGATGACGCAAACATGCATAATGACTACACAGTACCCTAAAATTTTTCTATAAATAGTCCCTTCCTGATTCATTTAAATGTACACTTCAGAAATCAATAAGAATTCTATTCTACTCTGTCTCTAGAATTATCTGTTTCTGTGTTATAATTTCTCGAGTTTTACAATACATTATCGGCACGAGTGCTTTAATTATGTCACTGTTTTCCATTATGTTTGCAAAGGGGGAAAACTTACAAAAAAAGAGTTTGAGGAGCTAAATTACAAGTATTCTTAAAAAGATTACAAGTAGATCTCCTCAGAGATTCTGGAGAAGTGTGCCGATAGGAGTCTGGTCAGCGCGCGACCACTTTGTCCCTTTGACGATGCGAGCGATGAGATTCCCTTCTCGCATGGTTCCGGGAATTAGAGAATAGAAGGTTGGTAGAACCCTCTTGCTGCTTCTCAAAATCGCCTTCAATAAGGAATTCCTTCTCGCCTGGTTCCGGAGATTCCTTGAGAAGAAGGACGATGTTAGGGTATCAACACCCTGGATAGAGAAAGCAATTCTCTAAAAGGTCTCTGAATTCGAGAACGCACGGTGCGTCGTGAAGAAGCCTCTGCTTGTGGAGTCCTCTTTTCTCCCGATCGATCGATCCTCTCTATCTTCGTGCGTCCGTATATGCGTCCGTATGCGTGTCTCTCCTTGTACCCCTGGCGGGCTATTTATAGGGAGAGCAAGGGTATAATCGTCCCTTGAAGATATGGAAACAAATTGAATCAAATCTGTTAAATCCGGAAAGTAGCCTTGCTGCGAGGCTAGAATCAGCTTCTGCGAAGCTAGAATTGGCAGGTCGGTTGATCTTCTTGATCCTTTCCATATCGTTGGAGGATTTCCCCTGATCTTCTTACTCGTTTTAAGAAGAGTCAAGAGATTGTGGCAATCAACTGCCAAATTTGATCTCTGATTGATCTTAATTGGATTTGATCTGATTGGATCCGATCTCATCCGGAGATTTAATTGGTCAAAGGTTGACCGCAGCAGATTCATAGCAGCGCTGCCCGTATTGAGCTCGCAGCGGAGCTAGAGGCAGTTTCTCGGCGAAGTCCGAAAGAAATCCTTTGGCGGAGTTGGAAGTCCTCTGCGGCGGGGTTGCGAGTTAGCTTCTTGGCGAGGCTTTGGATGGCTTCGAGGCGAAGTCGAGTGATATTAGCCTCTCAAGCGAGGCTATCTCTTTAGGCTCGTGTGATGCTAAGTGCTAGCATCTTAGACCTGCTGAGGTCTGTTTAGAAACAATCCGGGTTCACTGTCTGCTTGCTGGATCAGTGGAGTCCAAGTTGCTTCCCTGTCCCTCGGAGATGGGTGAAAACTGGTCTTCAGCTCGTCTGTCACTGTCTTTTGTAAATGTCAACAAGTTTAGACATTGTTCGGACCAATAAGAATCTTGTCTTTTTTAAGTGTCAACAAGACCCCCTTCAAAGTTTTCAGAAGTCTGCAATGGCTCAGGCTTCGAATACTTTGAACTGCTTTGATAGGTGGTGTGTGGAGTATGAACGTCGCCATAATGGTTGAGTCCAGCTTCGCTTTAAATCCTGCTTTGGGATGTAGATTCGCCGCGGAATCATGTAGACCGCGTCTGGGTAGCTTCGCAGCTAGATAGGTTCGCTCTGGAACACCTGTCGCTTTCCCGAGGCCAACTGCCGTGGGTCGATTTTCAAGTAAGATTTTCTCCTTCTCTTGCGCTGATCGAGGGAGATATTCTCCGATTTGCACGTTTCCAAGGGAGGATATTCCCTTTCTTCAAGGCGCCATAAGTGCCTTTTATGAGGGAGACGTTTTCTCCCTTCGCACGGTTCCAAGGGAAACCGTCCCTATTCTCAAGGCGTAATAAATGCCTTAAATGCGCTCGTGTTTCCACGCTTGAGGCGGCAGCGCTCAGGCCATGGGGCCTATAAATAGGACACTTGAGGTCCTCTGAAGAGAAGTGCTTTGCCTCTCTTCTCTTCTCTTGGTTTAAAAGAGATACTCAGATCTCTGAATTAGTGGGAATGCCCACTCTGGTCATTATCCGGCCAAGGACCGGTAAGTCTTGATCGTTGAACGACTTCACCAATTTTAGGGAATTCATCTCCCTTGATTCATCTTTAGCAGCTGCTTCAGGGATTAGCTTCCCTTGTTCTCTATTTAACTGATCTACAGAGAAGGATTTTGGCATAGCTTCCCAGTGAAGCCATCATCTTGACTTGATCAAAGGAAGATCACTGCACATTAAGTCCGCAGCACAAGCAGAACTTGGGACTTGGTCTCTTCAATAGTTGAGCCAGTCTTGCCATATAGGTGGAGCTAAGACTGTATCACACGGGGTCAGTTTGGTTAGCCATATAGGCGAGGCTTGGACTTGGCGTCTGTTGAGCCAGCCCATCAGTGCTGTGCAGGCGAGGCTTATCCTCTGCTTTACTGAAACTGGGTTGCTTCGATCCAAAAGATTTGCTTAGTTCTTTTGTAGCCTTCCCTGTGCTTAGTTGCTAATCTGTTCTGATTTGCCTTGCAGTGGGCTATGTTTGTCAGTCCAGTGACTTGATGGAAGGAACCATAAAATTGCCTTATGCTTCCCCGGTTGAAGCTTTACTTTTAAGCAGGAGGAACAATTCGGGGCAGCGGGTGCGTGTCCCAGAGGCTATTGGCAGCCTCTTATCCGAGATGATTCGTTCTGAGGTGAGGCTGGTAGCCGCTTTGTCGGAGATGATCCGCTTCAAGATAGTGGGCGTTGCCTGTGGGATCGCCGGCATCATTGCCGACTTTCAACTTTGGTGGCCTTTGGGGGCGATCCACTTCGGGGAAGCGGACATCACACGCGTTAGATCACCGGTATCACTGCCGATTCCCATTATACGTGATCTATCGTGTTGGCGGCGATAGGTTTTTATTGCCAGGCTTCAACAAAAATGGCCTGGCAAGATCTGCCATTTTTGTGGAGAATAATGACCGTGTCCTTGCGGCACCACTGATTACGGCTCTGTGCAGGAGGAAGGCCTTCTTTGTCCAGTCGGTTTGACTTAGAAGCGGATAAAAACCACTTGTATGCCTTTTGCGCAAATGACCCTGTCGAGCCACTGGGTGTGTTGTATGAAACACAACTTTGATGTAATATCAATGTACTCTTCCTTTTAAATCAATGAAAGTTCATCTTCTAATCATCTGATTTTTGCTTGCTTTCATTGAGAGTTTGGCCATAGCGGGGCTAAACTGTATGCGGAGTTAAGGACATAGTCCCTTCTTTGAATGATCTTCGCGAGACTGGCATGTCAGCGCCTTTTTAGAGGGCTAAGGTAAGCCTCTCGGCGAAGTCCTTGAAGGATTGTGCGAAGTCCGCACTTTGCTCCAGTGTGAAGTTAACCCTTAGTGGAGTTGAACCAGCGCTTCTCGGGAAGGCGCTTTGGGCGGCGTTTCGAATTAATTCGAAACGGCGGCATACGCCCTTTTCGAGGCCTCGTTTCAGGCGCTGATTGGCCTATAAAAGCCCGATCGGGCTGAGCAGGAAAAGAACTCCTTTTTTCAGAGAAATTTCTTGACTTCCTCTTCCTTCCTCGTTCAGAGAACTTTGAGAACTCTTGCAGCTCTTCAATGGCGCCTAAAAGACGAGTGGGAAAAGAAGTGGCGACTTCTGCAGCGGAGGGTCCTCCTCCTCTGGTCATCGAGCGATCAGTCACCGGTAAGGAATTTTCCTATCTGATTAGAGACCGTGGTCTCTCTCCTTTGGAGCCGACATTTGGCTATTAGGATGATCGAATATGATCTGTCCTTATTAGGGAACTCGTTTCCTTGAACCTCCCTATTCTCCTTGCACAAGGGAATTAAGAACCGAACAGTTCTTCTTTAGGCTTCCGTACGAAGCCATTACTCGAGCAGTCTCCATCCTGTTGAGGAACAGGATATAGGTCTGTTCCTTCAGTCATGGCCACGAAGGGTGACTTTTGACCATGATGCCCTCTTGGTGACGTCAGCCCTTAGGGCTATACCACTTCCTGCTTAAGCGAAGTTGGTACTTTAGATGTTTTCTGCAAAAATGCAGTTTTATCCGCGAGGTCAAGCTTCATCGAAGCTATCGCCTTGCTGGCCTTGCTCGCTGAGCGAGGCTATGCCTTAGTGAATTTTTATGTCTTTGTATCCACTTGATTGTTGAACTAATCATAGTTCATTTCTGTCTTTTCAGTGCATTACACTTCCGGTCTCCTGAACAGTCTGTTCGGGCTAACCAGTCGAGCAGATGGTAGCATCAGCCTGCAATTCCATGGGCAGGCTTCTTTGTTCAGTGAGCGGAGCTCCCTTGTCCGGGATACACTCATCCAAGGCGGTCATCCGCAGACCACGCGGAGTATCTTGACCACGGCTCCTCTTGAGGATGTTGACCGTCGGACTTACAGAAAGCCCGACTTTATGTTCGGGGATGCCGCACCCGATCCCGATCGCCAGTTGCAGGCAGGCGAAGGACAATGGATCTTTCAACTGGATGGCGAGAAGTTTTACCTTCCGTCCACTAAGCGGCACTTTCCTTTATCTTCTTTCGTGAATGTGACTCAGGCTCGAAAGATGGCGTGGGGCGTGAGCCGAAGCGTCGAGTCCGTCCACGTCGGGAGATTGACCTTTCAGTCTGGCTATTCGAGGGCGGGCCCTCCCCACAGCATCATGGGCCTATACCCTGGGAAGGTATCGCGGGAACTTCCAGTGGGAGAGAACCCGGCTGTGGCGCAGACCTTTGGCACTCAGTTCTGCGCAGTTGACGGGAACTACCCTGCCACTGACTTCAGGGCTCCCGGTTGGGTTCATCCTCCTAAGACATGGTGGGCGGAGTTGACCAACTACATCCTTGCTCACTTCGAGGAGGACTTGGGGAGGTTGAACCTCTATGAGGCCGTCAGGGCGACCTGCTACGGCATTGAGATGAAGGTGGCGTGCTTCTACGCCATCCTTCAGTTGTACTGCCCGGCTTCGGGGACCTTCTTCACCCCAGTCGGTGAGCTGGGCATGGCTTTGCATGAGATGTGGGAAATCTCTGCTTTGCCTTTCGGGTCTCTTCCATACGAAGAGTACTTTTCCTGTGAGGTGGAGTTGGCTCTCCTGGAGAAGCAGGAGCCTGCTTTGCTCGAGACTTATCGGGAGTTGATGTGCCACTTGCATATTTGTTCCAGCATCCACGGTGGTGGCAAGGGTAGCTCGAAGAGCTTGAAGAGCTGGGGAAGTTACCTGTTCCCAGACATGAAGAATGCTCCTGAAGCAGCTCATCGCGGAGTTGCTGATGGCGATATTGTTGAACGGATGGAGATGTGTCTCCAAAGGGATATCGTCGTAACAGAAGACGCTGGTCCGTATGAGAAGGGTGATACCCTTCGGAGCTTTCACCGTCAGGCCTGTCGGCCTATGTCTCGAAAGGCGCTGCTAGCCGTTTCTTAACCGTTTGGTTAAAGAAGTGTGTTGTGTCTTCTTCCTCGGGTGACATCGTCCACCCGAATGTTCTGCTACCCGCGCCGTTCGCTTGGCCATGGCCACCGTCTGGGTCTTCTCCCGACCATGGTGTGTTGTATTCAGAGGGGCCTTCGTGCACTAACGGAGGCTTTCTGCAGGCCACCGACGTCGAGGCGTGGGAAGGGTACTATTCTGCCTTGTGACGGACCCAATCCTAGGGTAGGTCTACCGTACACCTACTTGATGGCGTGGTTCGCCTTACACTGCCCTACTTTGATCGGAGCTGGGGAGGACCCTCCGCAGGGTGTTCGAACGGCGCTTCTCCGCCGATTCGAAGGCTGTTCTTGGATGAAAACCTATGTGGCCGAGGCCCGTAAGTTAGTGCGTCGTCATGACGCCTATAGCCTGTTCCGCTATTTTCCTCGTATTCGGGGTGCAGGATACAACGAGGAATTCTGAGATATGGAGTCGGCGCGATCTCCCATGAGTCGGGGCATTTTCGAGTGGTTGGTCAGCATCCGGCCCTCGCACTTGCTGTACAGGAGTGGGGATACCTGCTACCTGGAACCCTACGTCCCCAGTCGATTTGCCCGCCAATTCGGATACGACCAGCTGTACGTGGGCAACCCCAATTCGGACCTGGCTTTCATGGGGAGTCTTATTGATGGGGCCCGTGCCTGGCGGTTCTTTACTGCGGATGGCACTGGGGCGTGGCTACGCACGCCGCTGCAGGATCCCGGCCTCTCGACGACCCTGTGCTTTTGTCAGTGGTACGCGGCTTCCAACTCCACACCTCCTGGATTTAAAGCCAACAGTTCGGGTGTGAAGTTAATCTTTCAGCGAATGAAGCGGAAGGCCTCTGAGAAAAAGGAAGGCAAACGGGTTCGTGTCCCTGGTTTAGAGGAGTTCATCGCTGTGGATGACAGCGAGGCTTCTGATGCAGGGAGTCCTCGCTTCGAGGCGGGGGCTGGAGCTGACACTCATGCGGCTGGCTCTGGTGTGGTGGGGACATCTTCCCCACGACGTGCGGGAGAAGTGGAAGAAGAGGATTCTGACGTCCACTTCAAGAGAAAGCGGGCAGGTGGCGGATCTCGTAGGAAGTCATTGGCGAAGAAGCCCCGTCGCCAAGCTCCTACGATTGTCGTAGAGGGTTACCCCTCTACAGCGATTCCTCGTGCTGCCCATTAGCAGTGAACCGTCGGTTGCTGAGCCGACTAGTGGTGAATTCGCTCCAGGTCTGGGTAAGATTAACCTTGTCCATATAATACGCCCTTGGTGTGTTCCAAATAACTCATCCTTTGCTTCTTGTTGCAGGAGCCGAGGCGGCTGGAGAGCAAGGGAACATTATGATCCCCTATTCACTTATGGGGCTGCAGCCGGTTCCCCTGCTCACTCGGAAGAGTCTGGGAGTGGCGCGGCTGACGTTGGTCCTTCAGGCGTTGGGACTTCTAAAGGAAGTCCTGAGGCATCGAGCTCTATCGGGTGGTCCACAGGATACTCGGCAAGTGAAAGCGAGCCGGCTATTCGTGTTGATTCTGCCAAAAATTTTCTGATGGAGCCTCTGGAGACTGATGTGGCTGGCGAGACGTTTGAGGCGACGTCATCTTATGGTATTGTCGTAACCTCTTGGTTTCTCCTGCATGCGATTTTCCGACTGACCGTAGTCTTGTTACAGGTGTCCGGCCTCAAGATGCATCAGCTTCGAGGGGACCAGGTGATTTCCCTGAAGAGTCAAGGGGTGATATGAGCACTTCGATTGCGGCGGATGCTGCTGTGTTGGACGCGCTGTATGGCGACCTGCCTTCTTATCAGTCCAAATCAGCCGAAGGACCAGAGGTTGAAGGGGGGCAGTCCCGAGGTATCCTCACTCCCAATCACATCAACGAGTGAGGTGCAGACTGTTTTGCCGAGTGCGGCACTGAGGGTGATCGCAAGCCCTACTTCTCCAACCCTGGTGGTTGAGCCTGCTGCTCAAGAGGTGGTTGCCAGTCCTACCTCCGCGGTGGCTGGCGTGCTGGTTTCGATGAGGACTCCGCCGAGATCGCCTTCGGCTAGTCTTGCTGCTATCAGTGTTCCCGCTGCTTCTTCCGCGACGGTGTCGACTTGCTGTAGATTACTCCGAGGTTTCCTCCCTGCCAGAAATGCTGAGGCCGAGAATGATTACATAGGTGACCTGGTCGATAGCTTTTATAGAAGCTTGGAGCGAACTATCGACCTAGTTTTGAAGGGCTCGCCTGTACCATTCTCAAAGCTGAAGGTGGTCCTCTCCCGTGACATTGAGAGCATTCGGGACTTTGAGGGGTATCATCAGGCTGCTGCTTTAGAACTCCTGGTGGATGAACTTGAGAAGGCTGTAGAGGAGTGGCGCCGTCTCTATCGCTCAGACCCGGCGTCCTTTGCTGATGAGCGGCTCGCCTGTCTTGTTGCCCGAAAGCACGAGGCCTGGCTTGCTGCTCAAGAGGCTGCTAAGGCCGTCTCTTCTGATTTGAAATCCTTGGAAACAAGGGAAGCGGAGGTTGGAAGTGCAATTGACGCCTCCACTAGTGCTCTTCTTGGCGCTGAGGATAAGATTGCGAAGGCTGAGGAAATGATCAGGAAAGCAAATCTCCTCTTATCCAAGGCCATACCGGTGCGTCTTGAGGAAACTGCGCGGCTTGAACAACTCAAAGCTCAGAGTGAGGAGCTTGCGCGGCAGGAGTTGTCACAGAGGGCAACTTTGGCGGAAGTTGAAGCTCGTCTGGCCCAGGCGGTGGACTTTGATGAGACTGAGCTGAGGTCACAAGCGCTTGCCCAGGCTGCTGATGACAGGAAGACGAGGCTAAACGCCTCGGAGAGCGGCTCAGATCGTACAGTGTACGCTTGTAGGTCATTGTATACGTTCCTCCATGTGTCCCCATCTTTTGGAATTAATGGAAATTCTTTCTTTTGTTTTGGCTTCTGTCGAATCTCCAATCGTAATCTTTGAGACGTGGCTATCCGTCGGTTTCAGAGGTCGCAACGACATAACCGATTAAGACGTCAGCAATCTCGAGGTTAGCCTTTTGCGGGGCTGAAGGGGAGATACTTGCCTTTTGTAAATGTCAGCAAGCATCGGTGAGTCCTGTCTTTTGTAAGTGTCAACAGGCTCAAAGTTGAGACTTAGCTGTCTGCTGGTTCAGAGGTCGCAATGACATAACCGGTTGAGACGCTACTAAGCTCAATGGTAGATGAAACTTGGCTATCTGCCAGTTCAGAGGTCGCAATGACATAACTGGTTGAGAAGCCACCAAGCTTTAAAATAGGTGATACTCGTCTTTTATAAATGTCAACGAGTATCGAGACTGTCTTTTGTAGATGTCAACAGGGCTCGGGATTGAGACTTAGCTGTCTGCTGGTTCAGAGGTCGCAATGACATAACCGATTGAGACGCTACTAAGCTCAATGGTAGATGAAACTTGGCTATCTGCCAGTTCAGAGGTCGCAATGACATAACCGGATGAGACGCCACCAAGCTTCAAAAATTGGTGATACTCGTCTTTTGTAAATGTCAACGAGTATCGAGACCTGTCTTTTGTAGATGTCAACAGGGCTCGGGGTTGAGACTTGTCTTTTGTAAATGTCAACAAGCTCGAAATTGAGACTTGGCTGTCTGCTGGTTCAGAGTCGCAATGACATAACCGGATGAGACGCCACCAAGCTCAAGGTTGGTGATACTTGTCTTTTGTAAATGTCAACAAGTATCGAGACCTGTCTTTTGTAGATGTCAACAGGGCTCGGGGTTGAGACTTGTCTTTTGTAAATGTCAACAAGCTCGAAATTGAGACTTGGCTGTCTACTGGTTCAGAGGTCGCAATGACATAACCGGATGAGACGCCACCAAGTTCAAGGTTGGTGATACTTGTCTTTTGTAAATGTCAACAAGTATCGAGACCTGTCTTTTGTAAATGTCAACAGGGCTCAGAATTGAGACCTGTCTTTTGTAAATGTCAACAAGCTCGAAATTGAGACTTGACTGTCTGCTGGTTCAGAGGTCGCAATGACATAACCGGATGAGACGCCACCAAGCTAAAGGTTGGTGATACTTGTCTTTTGTAAATGTCAACAAGTATCGAGACCTGTCTTTTGTAAATGTCAACAGGGCTCGGAATTGAGACTTGTCTTTTGTAAATGTCAACAAGCTCGAAATTGAGACTTGGCTGTCTGCTGGTTCAGAGGTCGCAATGACATAACCGGATGAGACGCCACCAAGCTAAAGATTGGTGATACTTGTCTTTTGTAAATGTCAACAAGTATCGAGACCTGTCTTTTGTAAATGTCAACAGGGCTCGGAATTGAGACTTGTCTTTTGTAAATGTCAACAAGCTCGAAATTGAGACTTGGCTGTCTGCTGGTTCAGAGGTCGCAATGACATAACCGGATGAGACGTCACCAAGCTCAAGGTTGATGAAACTTGGCTATCTGCCAGTTCAGAGGTCGCAATGACATAACCGGATGAGACGCCACCAAGCTTCAAAAATTGGTGATACTCGTCTTTCGTAAATGTCAATGATTATCGAGACCTGTCTTTTGTAAATGTCAACAGGGCTCGGAATTGAGGCTTGTCTTTTGTAAATGTCAACAAGCTCAAAATTGGTGATACTCGTCTTTTGTAAATGTCAACGAGTATCGAGTTTGTAGTGGAATTTGGGAGAAATCTCGTTTTCACGGGGAGAAACGAGGGAATCACTGTCATAGGTTTAATGTTAACGTAACAGCGAAATGTATATGTGGTCTTACCATTCTATGGATGAGAATTGGTAAGTGACTTTGGAGGTCTCGTTCTCACGAGGAGAAATGAGGGGACTGCTGTCATAGGTTTAATGTTAACATAACAGCGGATATATGTGGCCTTACCATCCTATGGATGAGAATTGGTAAATGATTCTGGAGAGGGAATCAAATGGGAACTGGTCCCTTAGGATTTTTAGCAAATCCCCAGCTGTCAACGGGTTTGATATGCCTTTACCAACTACCGTTTGAATTGGGCTAGCCATGCTTTTCCCTCAGCATGATGAGTTGTCGAGGACTTATGTTGGGCTTACAGGCCAACATTTTCCTCTATCCTTAATCGTTAAGGATATTGGATTATCGGGTTAATGTCTGCATAACCCTGACTCTCCTTTAGGATACCGGTGCGCAGCCAGGTTCCTGTTGGTTTTCGGCTGTATGACTTCACTTGGAGGAAGAGAAAGGCTCTCTTTGTGTGTGCTCCAGACACGGAGATCTTGATCAGAGGTGTAGTGTTAACTTGATCAAGAGAAGGATCCTTGATTAAGGATAATATTTCTTTAAGAACTTGCCATTGATCGGCATCATGAGTAGGTCGCCCTCTGCAGTCGTGAGGCGGTATGCTCCATTTGAATAGACTGTTTCTATTACAAACGGTCCTTCCATTTAGGCTGAAATTTGCCTTTGGTCTTGTGCGTCATAATCATTGGTCGTCTGACGGCTAAAACCTGGTCTCCTTTCTGGAAGACTCTCTGTTTGACCTTCTTATTGAAGGCTTTTGAGATTCGAGCTTGATACAGCTCGATATGCTGCTGAGCTTGTAGTCGCTTCTCGTCCAAAGCTTCGAGCTCTTGAAGTCGTAGGCGATCATTATCCTCTGATGTGGTTTTAGTAATCAGAGCTATACGCAACGATGGCATCTGAATTTCCAATGGGAGGACTGCTTCGCACCCATATACCAGGGAAAAAGGCGTATTGCCTGTCGGTGTCCGCACCGTGGTTCGGTAGGCCCAAAGACATTCACGAGCTTTTCGTCCAATCTCGCTTATTCGAGGAGACGAATTTCTTGAGCAGCTTGATGATTGTTTGTTGAATGCTTCCGCCAAGCCATTGGCAGCAGGATTATAGGCAGTTGAAGCCACATTCTGAATTCGGTATTTATCGCAGAACCGATAGAATATTTGGCTTATGAATTGGGGACCGTTGTCGTGGATGATCCACCTAGGTACACCAAATCGATGGATGACGTGGTGCTTGATAAAGTGAACCACATTGGAGGTTTTGACTTCAACCAGTGGTATAGCCTCCGCCCATTTTAAAAAGTAGTCGGTTATTGCTAGGATAAACCGGTGACCTTTTGTCGAAGAAGGGCTGATTGGCCCTACGACATCTATTCCCCATGCTTCAAATGGCCATGAAGCAACAGTCGGGTGGAGCAGCTCCGGAGGCTAGTGTATGAAGTCCGCATGAATCTGACATGCTTTACATCTTCGTGCATATTGGATGGCGTCGGCTATCATAGTTGGCCATAATATCCCAGCCTATGCAATCTGTCTTTAAGCTTTGGACCTGGCTGATGAGCTCCGCAAGTGCCCTCTGCGCTTCTTGAAGCGCTTCCTGTGCTCTCTGAATTGGAAAGGCAACGGAGGAGGACACCATCATATGAACGACGGTAAAGTGTCTTCAGAGTCGGATCGTAATAGAACCGGAGAGACCTTCGTCTGATGGACGCCGCTTCCTTAGGATCGTCTGGCAGCAGACCATGCAAAGCATAGTCAATGAGAGGAAAGCGCCAGTCTCTTGGTTCAAGATCTGTGGAGATATTATAGACTTCTCGAGTTCTTAGCATGTGCTTGGAGCATACAAGATGTCGAGTTGCGACTGTGAGGTGATACTCGGTGTCGGCTGGCAAGGCTAGTGTTGTTGCTAATGCAGCAAGAGCATCTGCCTTGGTATTTTGAGATTGAGACACATGCCCGATGTAGAAACCTTTAAATAGGTTAGCCAATTCGATGGCTGTATGGTAATAAGGCACCAAGTCCTCATGGCGGACTTCGTATTCGCCTTTAACCTGATTGATGATCAGTTTTGAATCGCCATAAGCTTCGAGGTAGCGTACCCCCATTCCATGGGCGAGTTGAAGTCCGATGAGCAGAGCATTATATTCTGCAACATTGTTGGAGCATGATTCTGTCAGAGAAAATGCTCTGGGCAGGACATGATTCTGTGGGGAGATAAACACAACCCCCACTCCGGCAATAATCTTGCCTTTAGGGCCCATTCGTGATGCTCCATCAAAGAACATCTGCCACACTTCCTCTTCTGAGGTTGCATAAGACTCGAAGACTTCATCGGGATGTCTTCGTGAAGTTTTGAATGCTCCGGAACTGGTGAGCAGCCAAGAATTCTGCAAGGGCTTGACCTTTGACCGCCTTCTGAGGGATGAAGGTCATGTCGTATTGAGACAGCAAAAGTGCCCATTTAGCCAATCTTGAATTCAGTGATACTGGCTTCGTCATAAGAAGACGCAATGGGTTTACTCTAGAGATGACATGTATGGTCTGGCCGACCAAATAATGTCGTGTCTTCTGAACAGCGAAGACGAGAGCTAAACACTCTTTCTCAATAGGGTTGTAGCGAGATTCCACTCCTATGAGAGTTCTGCTCAGATAATAAATGGCCTGCTCGTGGCCATTGTCGTCCTTTTGAGCGAGGAGGGCACCGAGGGAGAAATCCAGAGCTTTTACATAAAGCAAGAATGGTTTCCCGGATGTAGGGGCCACCAGGACTGGAGGTTTTGTGAGATACCTCTTGATGTCTTCATAAGCTTCTTGGCAAGCTTGATCCCATACGAAGGAGGCACCCTTTTTTCATGAGTCGGGTGAACGGCTGACAGCCTGAGAGATTTGCGATGAATCTCCTAATATAAGCCAGCCTGCCCTGCAGGCCTCTGAGCTCTTTGAGATTCCTCGGTGGATGCATGCTCTGAATGGCTTTGACTTTGTCTGGGTCAAGATGAATCCCTTTTGATGTGACAATGGACCCAAGGAACTTGCCACTTGACACTCCCAAGAAGGATTTTGTCGGGTTCATTTTCAGTTGATGAGCCGCATTATGTCGAACATCGTTCTCAGGTCGCGAAGATGTTCATTCTGTTGCGGCTTTTGACGGCAATGTCGTCGACATAGCATTCCACCTTTTTCGAAGATGGTCGCAGAAGATTGTACTTATTGCCCGCTGATAGGTTGCTCCGGCGTTCTTCAGTCCGAAGGGCATTACAGTGTAACAGTATACCCCCAATGGTGTTCGGAACGAAGTATGCTTCTCGTCGTCGGGATGAATCGTACCTCCTTAGGCTTTTCTTTTCCCTTTGTTGGAATTGGAGTGGATGCTGGTACTTGTACTGACGTCGTTTGCTGTTGTGTCTCGTCAGTAGACTTTTCATACTGCCTCAAGTATGATTTTCCGGATCGGGTGCCCGTTTGTTGAGGCTTATCGGCTTGCGCCGTGCAAGCAAGCTTTTCTCCTTCTGAATCACTGAGGGAAACCGATGTAAGATTGCCGTCGTCTGACAGGATGGAGATGACATTGCAAGACTTGCCCTTTGAGTTGGGCTGCTTTGGATCCCGCTGTACGTCTTGGACGAGTCTGGGTGTGTCCACATGACTTCCCCTGTCTCCAATGTTAAGGGAAAAAGACCCTTATTATGTTGAGCTATAGCTGGAGGATGCTTGACTTCTAACCGTGGCGCAGGGACGGAATAAGTCCCGTCAGGAACTGTGACCTTCGGAGCTTTGCCGAACTCAAGAGTCACCATATTGGCAGTGACTTTCTTCTGCTCCGTCTTCAAATGTCAGAACCCCGGCATCAACCAAAGCTTGAATTCTGTCTTTGAGGACATAGCACTTGTCAGTAGGATGGTGAATCATCCTATGATAGAGGCAGTATTTAGGGTCGTTTGTGCGCCCTATCTCATTGGGACGCCGAGCATCTGGAAGTTTCATTTTGTTCCCTTTGTGGAGCAGATGGAATATGGTGACCACCTGATCGTCTTTGAACGAAATACTGCTTTGGAGGGAATTTAGGCTCCTGATTGTTGAAGCCGCTCTTCTTGGTCTTCGACTGTACATCTCCGGATAACTCCACAGACATAGCCTCTTTACCTTTAGCTTGAGAAGATTGCGATAGGTCGCTACGCCCTTTGTTGTTCACACCCCATTTGCCTCTAGGGGCGGATGGTTTGAACTTTTAGCCGACTTCTCGGCTATCTCAGCTTGTTCGACCAATTCTTTCTAAGTGTGGGCTTTAACAGCCCCCATGCGAACTTCCACTTGGTCTAGAAAGTTGTGTCTGCATGTCTGTAAGAGCATGGGTAATGGCATCCCTGCTGGGCACATCAAGGATAAATTTCTGAACCGTTCGATGTAGTCACGGACAGATTCGCCCTTCCTCTGCACAGTGGAGAGGAGCTTGTCCATGGTCACTTCGGTGTCGTCCTCATAGAAACGAGAGAGGAACCGAGTTTTCAGGTCGATCCAGGAGTTGATAGAGCCCGGGGGAAGACTGCGAAACCAGTCAAATGCCACCCCCTTTAAGGTGCCAATGAACAGCCTAGCCATGATGGCGTCATTGCTTATAACATTACCAGTCTGAGACCGGAAATAGTAAATGTGCTGATTTGGCGAGCTCTTTCCATCATAGGTATGCAGCGTTGGCGGTTTGAACTTCGGTGGATATGGCACCGAATCCCACTCCAGCGGATAAGGACGGACTGCCCCTACCTTCTTTAATTCATCCCTCTGAGCTAGGGATGCGATTTGAGCCTGGAGGCCCTTAAGGACTTCGGCGTCTAAGGAAGAACCTTCCTTGGATTTTTCCGGCTTCGGCTGCTCATTGCTGAAGTGTTCCTCCTCATCATGATTGCTCCCGGCATCATTGTTATTCCGGTTATTGAGGAGTTGAGCGAGCATCTGTTGAATATTGTCCAGAGCCTCTTGCTGAGTTCTGGAAGTTTGCTCCTGAGCTTCCAGGCGCCGACGAAGGTCGTCGTTAGTGCTATCAGCCATGTTGACTGATGCTCTTTCTGTTCGCACCGAGCTAACTGTTGCCGAAGAGGCGTACCCACTGTCTTCATCTTCTTCATCTGATGGCTGGAGTGATCTCCTGGGCTCTGGCGAAGCTAGGGCCGTCGAGGAAGAAGGCTGTTCATAATTGTAGGGTATCGCCACCCTAGATCTGGTGTTTCGGAAAACACCTTCATCATGCACCAAGACTTCGCCTAAGCCTGGGCTGTAGTCTGGATCTGAGGTCTCTCGTCCTCTTCCGGTCATGTTGACGGATGCAGAGGGTGGATCTCGCGAGATGCTCCTTTTGCGGTGCTTCATCGGGGCTTGTACCGATAGCCGATCAAAAACTGACCGTCGTCTTGGAGGCGTGGCGGGGATTGGTCCCAGCCGGCAATGGACCGAGTGGAGTGTCACCAGCTGACATCCCACTTGTTGACAACAGGGGGAAGAGGTTTGTCTATCCGTCAACAATTTCCTCAAATCAGACCCGATTGGGTCCCTGCAATCGAGCGCAAAGGCTCTTTTGGATCGCACATAGGATGATGTCCTGCTTCTTTTATCCCTGTAGATGAGATTAGCACTGAATAGTGCTTCGGTTCTAGCTTCGCCATAAAGCGAGAGTTTAGTGCTCGACGCACTGGAAAGCGGAGCACGCTGTGATGCTTTACCCGCTATGCTGCTGCGAAGGTAATTAGCCTTAGATGGTACTTTGGCTTCGGCTTTGCGGTCATGAACCCTGCGCGTACGCTGTGGTACAGTAGCTTCGCTCATGAGAACGAGGCCGGCGCGAGGCATCGCTGCTCTTGAATTGGACAACGGTATGATTGCCGTTGTAACTTTATGATTGGAGCAGACAGGCATCTTGCCTTTTTCTTCGCGGGAGAGGCGCGGTTTAGGCGTAGCTACGCCTGAAGCTTCGGTTGAAGACTTCTGTTTAGGCTTCCATACCCGCCTTGGCAGAGGAGACTTAGGTTCACAAGGAACCTGATTAGCCATATGCGAGGCTGAGGGGTGTTGGCAGAATTCTGCTTCCGGTTTCTGCTTTGAAACCTTGGCCGTGGAAACCTTCCTATGCTTCGTGCTCGAAGCATTGGGCCACCCCCAGAGAGGACTTCTTCAAATCTTCCTTGATCGAACTGAACCACCAAGTTCTCACAAGTAAAGGAATCAGAATGCGGACGTGCTTCCTTGTTGCGCCAAATAACCGCAGTAGGTTCGTAGAGAACCTTTTCCGTCTCCGCAGAGACTTTCCTTGAAGATTTAGCCAGAGGGGCTCTGGCTGCACCGGCTTTTCTGGATTCAGAGTTAGACCCGAAGGTCTGTTCGTCGCATTGCGACACTTGATTCTCGGCAGTGGAGAATTTCTTCCCCAGCGGAGTCGCCATCTTGTTTTCCATTATGTTTGCAAAGGGGGAAAACTTACAAAAAAAAGAGTTTGAGGAGCTAAATTACAAGTATTCTTAAAAAGATTACAAGTAGATCTCCTCAGAGATTCTGGAGAAGTGTGCCGATAGGAGTCTGGTCAGCGCGCGACCACTTTGTCCCTTTGACGATGCGAGCGATGAGATTCCCTTCTCGCCTGGTTCCGGGAATCAGAGAATAGAAGGTTGGTAGAACCCTCTTGCTGCTTCTCAAAATCGCCTTCAATAAGGAATTCCTTCTCGCCTGGTTCCGGAGATTCCTTGAGAAGAAGGATGATGTTAGGGTATCAACACCCTGGATAGAGAAAGCAATTCTCTAAAAGGTCTCTGAATTCGAGAACGCACGGTGCGTCGTGAAGAAGCCTCTGCTTGTGGAGTCCTCTTTCTCCCGATCGATCGATCCTCTCTATCTTCGTGCGTCCGTATATGCGTCCGTATGCGTGTCTCTCCTTGTACCCCTGGCGGGCTATTTATAGGGAGAGCAAGGGTATAATCGTCCCTTGAAGATATGGAAACAAATTGAATCAAATCTGTTTAAATCCGGAAAGTAGCCTTGCTGCGAGGCTAGAATCAGCTTCTGCGAAGCTAGAATTGGCAGGTCAGTTGATCTTCTTGATCCTTTCCATATCGTTGGAGGATTTCCCCTGATCTTCTTACTCGTTTTAAGAAGAGTCAAGAGATTGTGGCAATCAACTGCCAAATTTGATCTCTGATTTGATCTTAATTGGATTTGATCTAATTGGATCCGATCTCATCCGGAGATTTATTGGTCAAAGGTTGACCGCAGCAGATTCATAGCAGCGCTGCCCGTATTGAGCTCGCAGCGGAGCTAGAGGCAGTTTCTCGACGAAGTCCGAAAAGAAATCCTTTGGCGGAGTTGGAAGTCCTCTGCGGCTGGGTTGCGAGTTAGCTTCTGGCGAGGCTTTGGATGGCTTCGAGGCGAAGTCGAGTGATATTAGCCTCTCAAGCGAGGCTATCTCTTTGGGCTCGTGTGATGCTAAGTGCTAGCATCTTAGACCTGCTGAGGTCTGTTTAGAAACAATCCGGGTTCACTGTCTGCTTGCTGGATCAGTGGAGTCCAAGTTGCTTCCCTGTCCCTCGGAGATGGGGAAAACTGGTCTTCAGCTCGTCTGTCACTTGTCTTTTGTAAATGTCAACAAGTTTAGACATTGTTCGGACCAATAAGAATCTTGTCTTTTTTAAGTGTCAACAGTCACCAGCATCTACCTCCGTCACCTCAGAAAAAAGTTCTATCACTAGCTTCTACCTTCATTAGCTCAAGGAAAAAAGTCTTGTCACGAACCTCTACTTCCATTGCTCAAGAAAAATTTCTATCACAAGTCTCAGCCTCTACTATCTTAAGGTAAAAATGACAAGTTATTCTACTTATAATACTTGTATAACACCACTACTATATATGAAAGGAGGTTCTGCCATCTATTTATAATAATATGATGTGATTACGAAAAACTAGATTATTATACTAATTATATTTATATAACACCACTAGTATATATGAAAGAAGACTCTGCACCTATTTATAGTAAAGTGATGTGATTGTGATAAGCTAATAATATTTTTTGTTATTATCTTTACTAACTTCTCAATTGATACTTGCGTGGAATAAACCCCAAGTTACCGATATTATATTTTTATTATTTTGCTATTTATATCTGTATAAACACCCACTGAAAGGTTTACTGAGTAACGTTGTGTGTCAATATTTGTTTCTTATCTATTGCTTCATTAATTATGTCTGTAAAACACCCACCAAGTGGAGTGACATGCCTATATTATACCTCATAAATATACGTAATATAATGCATTTATTTTACCATCTTCTTTATTATAATATTTAATTGTATTAAATCTAAATTAATTTTTCTCTCTCCCCAATGGCTATAAACGGCTAGTTTTACTCTAAAATTGGTGACACCAATTCTAAACCACATAACTCACTTCTCAATCTCTCTTCATTTTCAAATTATTTTCATCATCTCCAAAAGCCTTTTAGTCAAAATTTCGCAAGATGCATAGTCCATTTTTTAAGTTTATTATTGTCGTCATCATCATTTATATCATTATCCTTTTTGTTGTAGATATGTATTCAAGTGATTTCATTTGAACCTTTTAATTTTAATGTTCATCTTCTCTCTTTTGTTTGTAGCTATTATGATTAAAATGTAAGTTTTACTATTTTGTTGTGAAATAAAATATTGTGATCCTAATTATTTTTGTATTTTGTTATAGTTATTACCATGTCAATTTTGCAAAGTTTGAGTTTATTCCACTTGATATCACAGGAAGAGATTATATGTCTTGAGTTATTGACATAAAAATGCATCTCGAGTCAATGGGTCTCACTGAAACCACAAAAGAGATGAACTCTACTCGTCGCAAGATAAGGCAAAAGCAATGATATTTATTTACAGACATCTTAATGAATATTTAAAATGTGAATATCTCACAGTAAGAACCCAAGTGTCTGGTGAAAAAATCTCAAAAAAGATTTGATCATCAAAAGGAAGCTGTGCTCCCTGCCACATGTGATGATGAAATACTTTGCATTTTCAAGACTTCAAGAAAGTCAGCGATTATAACTCAGCAATGTTCAGAATAGTATCCTAATTGAAATTCTGTGGGGTGGATATTATAGATGAATGAATGCTGGAGAAAACTTACTCCACATTTCATGCATCTAATAAAACACTGCAGCAATAATATAGGTTGGATGGTTTTAAGAAATATTCTGAACTAATTTCATCTCTCCTTGTGGTAGAGAAGAATACTGAACTTTTGATCAAAATCATCAGTCTCGTCCTACTGGCTCAACAGTATTTCCAAAACCAAATGCTGCATTTTCTAAAATTATGGACGGGGATATATGTTTGGTGGGAAAATTAAAAGCGTGTGTAAATTCTTTATTTGATTGTAAAGAAAATTACAACAGATCAATAATCCTATTATATGAGAGGGAAGATATCAAACTCAAATCTCCCTTTTTTTTTAGTGCCGAGTTCTTGATATGGCGATGAAAAGTGAATCTTATTTTTCGTTGACTGGGTGAACGTCGAGACCTCTTGGGAATCTTCTCTTTGGACGGTGAACGAAGTAACACAACTTCTGTTCAACGAGAATCTCAAAGAGACTTTAGGTAAGAACAAACTTAAATTCAGCAAGTTGTTAGAAGAGTTGAACTCTCTCTTTTTTTTTAGATGGAGATTCTGGTCCTTCTAAGGCTTACAACCGAAGTTCTTCTGATCAAAATTTTTGACCCCTCTTCCATAGCAAACTGGGCTGTTTATAGTGTTGGCCTAAGGTTACAATCACCCATGTTTAGTGTATTTTGATGATTACAAAACATATTAGTTATTTGTACTAATAACATTTGTTATTTAAGTGTGTTTCAGATTTCTATTCATTCTAGAAGTCTTCTCTCACAAATACAAAGATTTGGACTCAAGTCAACTCCAATTGGGCTCAAGGAACAAGTGTTGAAGATCATATGAAGAAGCTATTGAAGATCTTGAAGTACTTAGAAACATTGTAAGAAATAGAATGTTAAAGTTTGAGTATATGAAATTTGGCTCTAGGATTTGCACAACACTTGTTTCATATATTTCCTATGTTTTGAAAATTGTTATTTCTAAGTTTTATGCCTTAGTTTATATATACATGTACCAAAAGCTTTATATCTTGAAAATCTTGTTTAAAACATGTGTATAACTATTTTCTGCATAATACTTAGCTATATGTATTTTTAAAATTTTCTCAAAATTTTTCTAACTCAAAACAGCCCAGTTTTTCTGTTTCAGGCAACTTCGGTCGACCGGCCCGGTCGACCGGCGATGTGTCTGGACATGCACTATTTGTGCATGTCTGTCGGTCGACCGGACCGGTCGACCGACGGAGAGCAAATTGCTCTCGGGTTATTTCGGTCGACCGGACCGGTCGACCGGAGAAGGAAACTGTGTTTCCTCTTTTGGTTCGGTCGACCGACCGGTCGACCGAGAGCCAACGGCTCTTTTCTGCTGGGCTGGCGGTCGACCGGACCGGTCGACCGCCAGGCCTGCAACAAGCTAACTGCTCTTTCCTCTTGGGCAGTTCTGAAAATCTGTTTCTTTTTCTGCTTTAACAGATTTTTGGAGAGTTGTTGGGGAGCTTTTGCAGATCAAATTAGGTGTAAAGAAATTGTTTTTAACCTATTTTTCTTACCCTATAAATAGAGGAGAAGTCTCTCTTGCATATCACTTAGAAAAATCCTCAAGTTTGTGTTGTTTTCAAAAGAGAAAAGAAAAGAGTTTAAAGCTTTCATTCCAATTCTTTTTGAGCTAGTTTTTCAGTTGTGTTGATTACTATATATCACTCTACAACTGAAGTTTTTCTCACCACACTTCATAGAGCCAAAAATCCAATACTCATTCTATAGTGAAGTTGTAATTGAAGTGAGAGTGTTTGTAAAAGAGATTGAGAAAAGTGTAGTGATCTTGTTGTGATCACTTTGTTCTTGTAATCCTTTCCTTGTGGAGCAACCTCTTCGGTAGAGGTCCTTTGTACTCGGTGGAGCTCGGTGCTCGGTCTTCGGTAGACCAATTGTAAAGGCGTCCTCGGTGGATAGTGAAAACCCTTCACGGAGGTGAAGGCGGGGAGTAGAGCGGTGGCTCGAACCTCGAAACAAATCACTTTGTTTGCGATTGCCTTTGCGTCCAATTCTTGCTTTAAATTCCTCAACACTTTATTGCTCTTTATTACTTGCTTGTGATCTTGTATCTTCTTGTGCTTTTAATTCAAGCTTGTAATTCTTGTGATATATTGTGTGCATCTCATTTCTCATCATCATACTTTGCCTTGATCAATCATATCTCAATACAACAAGGTTGCATTGCGCACCTCTAACCCATATCTAGGGAATTGGGAGGAAGGAGTTCAGAACCTCGCAAGGGGCATTCGGCTCTTAGTCTTGTTTTGAGTTGTTGCATCATTCATCATACTTAGTTTAAAAAGATCATTAGATTAGCAATTACCCTATTCACCCCCCTCTAGGTGTTTTTCAATTGGTATCAGAACTTGGACTCTAGGATTTGGTTTAACAACCTTAGAGAAGATCCTAATTTGCTAATCATTTCATTCATATTCATATAGTAAAAATGGCCGATGGAATTAAGACCCCCCTAAGTTTGATGGACTTAACTTTCCCATATGGAAGGTTAAGATGACCGTGTTTTTGCAATATCTAGGTAGCCGAGTTGCAAGGCCGTGACTAAGTCCTTTAGTGTACCCCCCGGTGACGAATCCACTTGGTCCGAAATAGAGACTAAGGAATTCGATGCCAATGCCAAAGCTCACTATGCACTTCTACAAGCCCTTAATGATGATGACATTTCTAGGGTTATCCATTGCAAATCCGCATTTGAGATTTGGTCACACTTGATAGTCACTCATGAGGGGACCTCACAAGTAAAGAAGGCTAAGATTGACCTTCTTCGGTCTCAATATGAAACATTTAGCATGCAAGATAATGAAACCATAGATGATATGGTTACAAGATTTACCAAGATTACTAATGGACTCTCTTCTTTAGGTGAAGATATCAACAATGATCAAGAGTAAGGAAGATCATCCGAGCCCTTCCTCCTTCATGGGAAGTTAAAGCAACAACCTGAAGAACTCAACGACAATGAGAGATGGAGCTTATAGGTCTCATTGGGAACCTCAAAACCCATGAGATGGAAAGGAAAGCAAGGGAGGATATGGCTCCTTCCAAGAAGAAGACGATCGCCTTCAAGAGTCATGCCACACACTCCGATGAAGACGATGAAGAAGAAGATGATGAGGAACTCTCACTCCTTGTAAAGAACGTCCGGAGGATGTACAACAAGGCGAAGTACCAACGTAGAAGAAGATGGCAAGGAGGCAAAGAAGAAAGGAAGATTGTGTGCTTCAATTGCCAAAGACCGGGACACATTGTTGCGGAGTGTCCGGACAAAGCTAAGCCCTCCACTTCAAAGAAGCCTTACAAGAAAAAGCTATGAAGGCAACTGGGATTCGGAGACCGAATCCGAAGAAGAGATCGACACCGCCAACATGTGCTTCATGGCCAATGAAAGCACAAGTAAGGTAACCCTTCCACCCCTTTTGATGATGAACTCTCCATGGATGAACTAGGAGAAGCTTTTGTTGAGTTGTCACAAAATTATGATTTCTTAAAGAAAAAGTATTTAAAAATGAAAAAGGAAAATGAATCTTTAAGTCATCAAGTTTTACTCTTACAAAAGAAAAGGATGATTTGGTTTCCACCTTGGCCACTACTAAAATGATTTTGAAAAATATAAGATTTCTTGCAAAGGTAAAGCCCCACTAATTGATTCTAATGAAGTTTCTATGCTTAAGGAAAGATTAGACTCATTAAGTGTTGTTTTGAAAATTGTGAATTTAACAAGAAGAAAATTGAGGCTATGTTTCCTAAGAACAAGCCCCAAAGAAAAATGCTCATGCTCATGTTCATGTTCATGCTCATGCTACACAACCTAAACAACATGGCAAAACCCCAAAACATGCTCACACTACACATACACATCATGCATTCATGTATGGTAGAGTGTTCTCATGTTCACATTGTGGACGGAAATGGCACTTAGCCAATTTTTGCTATGATAGATTAAATATATCACGTCATAATGTTTGGGTTCGAGGCACTAACTTTCAAGGACCCAAGAAAGTTGGGTACCAAAATCAACAATTGTATTAAATGATGTAGGTACTTTTCAAAGCCCAACGACGTAGAGGATTGTGGTATCTTGATAGCGGTTCTCAAGGCACATGACTTGGGACATCAACAACTTTGCAACCCTATCAAGATATCATGAAGGTGGCACCGTCACCTTCGGAGATGACGCCAAGGGTAAAATCATTGGTATTGGTAATGTAAAACTTGGCACCTCTCCTTTAATTGAAATGTAGTTTTAGTTGATGGCCTCAAGCACAATCTCTTAAGTGTTAGTCAACTTTGTGATAAAGGTTTTGATGTTGTTTTTGATAATGTTGCTTGTAAAGTAATTGATAGAACTTCTAATGTTTGTGTATTTTCCGTTTTCGTGAAAGTAATGTTTATATGATTGATATGTTGAATATGTCTTGTAATATTACTTGTTTGAAAGCCCTCGATGATGACTCTTGGTTGTGGCATAGGAGATTAGGGCATATTTCTTTTGATCATATTTCTAGATTAAATTCAAAGGAAATGGTGAAAGGTATTCCTTGCTTGAATTTTGAAAAGGACCGAGTTTGTGACGCATGTCAATTTGGGAAACAAACTAAGTCTTCTTTCAAGTCAATTAAGGATATCATGACATCACGTCCTTTGGAATTAATCCATATGGATCTTTTTGGCCCTACACAAACCAAAGTCTAAGTGGGAACAGATTTGCATTTGTGGTGTTGATGATTTTTCAAGATTACATGGGTTTTCTTTCTTGAACACAAAAACCAAGCATTTCTTATTTTCAAACTTTTAGAAAAGAGTAGAAAAAGAAAAGGATTCTTTGATTTTAAGAATAAGAAGTGATAGAGGAGGTGAATTCATTAACCAACCCTTTATCACTTTTTGTGATGAACATGGAATAAAGCATGAACTTTCTTGTCCTAGAACTCCACAACAAAATGGAGTAGTTGAACGGAAAAATAGAACATTACAAGAGATGGCTAGGACAATGCTAAGTGAATATGGTCTACCACATTATTTGTGGGCCGAAGCCGTTAATACATCATGCTACATATCTAATCGTGTTTTCTTGTGTAAAAATACTACTAAAACTTCTTTTGAAATGTATTTTTCTAGAAAACCTAATGTTTCCTATTTTAAAGTTTTTGGATGCAAATGTTTTGTTTTAAACACAAAAGATAATTTAGGAAAATTTGATGCTAGATCTTATGAGGCTATTTTTGTAGGTTACTCAAACACTAGTAAGGCTTATAGAGTTTTCATTAGATCATCTTTGACTATTGAAGAGTCTATTCATGTTAAGTTTGAGGAATCTAACAAGTTTGTTAAGAATGTTGTAGAAATAGATGCATTGGATGAAGGTTTGGAGAAAGTGACCTTGGAGGATGCTTCTACTATGGGAGACAACCAAAGGATGATGAAGGAAGCGAAGCTAAAGTAGAAGAGGCTCAAGGAAACAAAGACCAATAAATGGAGATGAGCCCACTCAACAACTTCCAAAGCTTGGAGATACAATCCACATCATCCCGAGGACCTCGTCATAGGTGAAGTATCAAAAGGGGTAACTACTCACTCTAGACTTCATGACTATTGTGGTAACTATGCATTCATTTCTCATATTGAACCCAAAAATGTCCTCGAAGCCGAGGCCGATTCATATTGGTTGCTAGCCATGCAAGAGGAGCTCAATCAATTGAGCGCAACCAAGTTTGGCACCTTGTTCCTAGGCCCCACGATAGACCAACAATTGGTACTAAGTGGATCTTTAAGAACAAGTTGGATGATCGGGTAATGTAGTTAGAAACAAGGCTATGTTAGTTGCCCAAGGTTACACTCAAATCGAAGGGATCGATTTTGAAGAAACCTTTGCACCCGTAGCACGGTTGAAGCCATACGGATGACACTAGCATTTGCCTCATATAAAGATTTCAAATTATTTCAAATGGATGTTAAAAGTGCTTTTCTAAATGGTTTTATTGAAGAGGAAGTGTATGTTGAACAACCCCCCGGGTTTGTTGATCCTACACATCCGGATTTTGTTTTTAAATTAGATAAAGCTCTTTATGGTTTAAAACAAGCCCAGGGCTTGGTATGAAAGACTTTCTTCATTTTTGATTTCCAATGGTTTTAAGAAAGGTAAAATTGACACAACTTTGTTTACAAAACATGTAGAAAAAGATATTCTTATTGTGCAAATTTATGTGGATGATATTATTTTCGTTCTACTAATGAATCTCTTTGCAAAGCTTTTGAGTCATGCATGAAGGATGAATTTGAAATGTCTATGATGGGGGAGCTCAACTATTTCCTTGGACTCCAAATCAAGCAAAGGAAGGATGGGATCTTCATCAATCAAGCCAAGTATACAAAGGAACTAATCAAGAGATTCGGGCTTGAAGGATCTAAAGTAAGCAAAACTCCCATGGCAACAACTACCAAGCTTGACAAGGATGAACAAGGTAAAAGTGTAGACATTAAACTTTATAGAAGCATGATTGGTAGTTTACTTTATTTGACGGCTAGTAGGCCGGATATCATTTTTTCCGTTTTGTTTTGTGCACGTTTTCAATCTTGTCCTAAAGAGTCTCACATAATAGCGGTTAAACGCATAATTAGATACCTTAAGGGCACTATTGAAATGGGTTTGTGGTATCCGAAAACCGGCCAATTTTCTATGACTAGTTTTTTCGGATGCCGACTATGCGGGTGTAGGGTAGATAGGAAGAGCACAAGTGAACATGTCAATTCTAGGTAATTGTCTTGTATCTTGTCTTCCAAAAGCAAAATTCGGTAGCCCTATCAACCGCCGAGGCGGAGTATGTTGCGGCCGGAGCTTGTGTGCACAAGTTCTTTGGATGAAACATACTCTCCTTGACTATGATTTACACTTTGATCATGTTAAAATATTTTGTGATAATACTAGTACTATCACATGACAAAGAATGCAAATCAACATAGTAAACCAAATACATTGACATTATATCACTTTCTTAGAGATCATTATGAGAAAGGTGATATTGTTATGAATATGTTTTTCTACCGATTTTCAACTTGCCGATATTTTACTAACCTTAGATTATGCTAGATTTTCGTTTATTCGTGGTGAGTTGAATGTTTATTATGGATTCTTAAAATTAAAAAAAAAATTTCAATTGTTTTGTTTTAACCCTTTTTGATGTATGACAAAAAGGGGGAGAATAAGTTTGTTGATATTTGGAAAATAAGTGTTTAAGTTTAAACTTTTTAAGTTTGATACTATTTGAGTTTCATTTCATGAGAAAAAGGAAGTTTGTGTTTATTTGATTTTTGGACAAAAACTATTGTGTTTGTTAAATGCTTTATGTATGCTTACATAGCTTTTCATATTCATGAATAATACATAGCATTGTTTGAGGGGGAGCTTTCCAAGCTTTTCCTCCTTTATTTGTTTCAATAACTATATGTTTTTTGTCATCATCAAAAAGGGGGAGATTGTTGGCCCAAGGTTACAATCACCCATGTTTATGTATTTTGATGATTACAAAACATATTAGTTATTTGTACTAATAACATTTGTTATTTAAGTGTGTTTCAGATTTCTATTCATTCTAGAAGTCTTCTCTCACAAATACAAAGATTTGACTCAGTCAACTCCAATTGGGCTCAAGGACAAGTGTTGAAGATCATATGAAGAAGCCTATTGAAGATCTTGAAGTACTTAGAAACATGTAAGAAATAGAATGTTAAGTTTGAGTATATGAAATTTGGCTCTAAGATTTGCACACACACTTGTTTCCATATTTTCCTATGTTTTGAAAATTGTTATTTCTAAGTTTTATGCCTTAGTTTATATATACATGTACCAAAAGCTTTATATCTTGAAAATCTTGTTTTAAAACATGTGTATAAACTATTTTCCGCATAATACTTAGCTATATGTATTTTTAAATATTTCTCAAAATTTTTCTAACTCAAAACAGCCCAGTTTTTTCTGTTTCAGGCAACTTCGGTCGACCGGCCCGGTCGACCGGCGATGTGTCTGGACATGCACTGTTTGTGCATGTCTGTCGGTCGACCGGACCGGTCGACCGACGGAGAGCAAATTGCTCTCGGGTTTTTCGGTCGACCGGACCGGTCGACCGGAAGAAGGAAACTGTGTTTCCTCTTTTTGGTCGGTCGACCGGACCGTCGACCGAGAGCCAACGGCTCTTTTCTGCTGGCTGGCGGTCGAACCGGACCGTCGACCGCCAGGCCTGCACAAGCCTAACGGCTCTTTCCTCTTTGGGCAGTTCTGAAATCTGTTTCTTTTTCTGCTTTAACAGATTTTTGGAGAGTTGTTGGGGAGCTTTTGCAGATCAAATTAGGTGTAAAGAAATTGTTTTTAACCTATTTTTCTTACCCTATAAATAGAGGAGAAGTCTCTCTTGCATATCACTTAGAAAAATCCTCAAGTTTGTGTTGTTTTCAAAAGAGAAAAGAAAAGAGTTTAAAGCTTTCATTCCAATTCTTTTTGAGCTAGTTTTTCAGTTGTGTTTGATTACTAATATCACTCTACAACTGAAGTTTTTTTCTCACCACACTTCATAGAGCCAAAATCCAATACTCATTCTATAGTGAAGTTGTAATTGAAGTGAGAGTGTTTGTAAAAGAGATTGAGAAAAAGTGTAGTGATCTTGTTGTGATCACTTTGTTCTTGTAATCCTTTCCTTGTGGAGCAACCTCTTCGGTAGAGGTCCTTTGTACTCGGTGGAGCTCGGTGCTCGGTCTTCGTAGACAAATTGTAAAGGCGTCCTCGGTGGATAGTGGAAACCCTTCACGGAGGTGAAGGCGGGGAGTAGAGCGGTGGCTCGAACCTCGAAACAAATCACTTTGTTTGCGATTGCCTTTGCTCCAATCTTGCTTTAATTCCTCTAACACTTTATTGCTCTTTATTACTTGCTTGTGATCTTGTATCTTCTTTGTGCTTTTAATTCAAGCTTGTAATTCTTGTGATATATTGTGTGCATCTCATTTCTCATCATCATACTTTGCCTTGATCAATCATATCTCAATACAACAAGGTTGCATTGCGCACCTCTAACCCATATCTAGGGAAATTGGGAGGAAGGAGTTCAGAACCTCGCAAGGGGCATTCGGCTCTTAGTCTTGTTTTGAGAGATTGTTGCATCATTCATCATACTTAGTTTTAAAAAGATCATTAGATTAGCAATTACACCTATTCACCCCCCCTCTAGGTGTTTTTCATATAGTGGCTTCAGAGGGTAAAAGTATCCCTAAAAACACTCCATAATGGGGTAACTCCCTCATTGCGTGGGCAGTAATTGAGCCAGTAATGAGGGCGGTTATAACAGGGATGCAGGGTTCCTCTGTAGTTGAAACGCGAGCTTCAGGCCTCGTGTTTAACCGTGAGGTAACGTTTGAGCTTCGCATTTGGTTAAAATGTGAGCTTCAAGTTCTGTGTCTTTATGTGAGGCGTGGGTTTCGGGCTCTGCGTCTTGGTCATTTTGGTGAAGTAGAGACGCGGGTTTTCGACCATCGCGTCTTGGTACTGTAGTGATGCTACTGCAGTGATGCTGAAAGGCGGTTTCGATCCTCGCGTCTTGGTCATTGCAGTGATGTTGAGACGCGGGTTTTGACCCTCGTGTCTTTGTTGTGCGGCAGTGGTTATGATTAGCCCTACGTCTGGAGTTTGGACTATGCTTTTTGATGACTTTATCCTCAGTGATTTTTAGATAGTCTACAGAACCCCCTCCAAAGTTTTGAATATTCGCGGTTGACTGGGACAAATTTCGAATACTTTGGACTTTGGTCGAGTTCATACTTCTCATGATTGGACTGACAATCATTTGAGATGCCCTAGGCTTGATCTTGTCTGGAATGTGGTCTTTGTGAGTGTACTGTAAACCCTTTGAAGCCACCAGAGATGATCGTAGTGAGTGTCTAGATACGCAGTCCAGACCTCCACAGTGCTTTGAGCTGGTTATTGGTATACTGTGGAACTAGGGATAACAGTCGTCTGTTTGTGCCAGTGTACGGTTGAACTGATTGCAGAAGCAAAAACTGAATACATGTCTTATAGATACAGGGGTCATGTTGCTCTATAGTCGCAGTTCTCACTCGGAGTTGGGGATGCATCTATTAATTTGCTGAAGAAACGCGACCTTTGGAGGGATGCGATCTTTGCAGTGAAGACGCAGTTCTCACCCTGTTGACTAGACGCAGCTTTGGTCTTGCTGAAGGGACGCGATCTTTGGAGGGACGCGATTTGTTAAACGCGAGTCCCACATTCTGGGCGCATTGCCACGTGTCTGGCGGAGTTGAGGGGACGTCTTTCCCTTTGAACGCGCAAAATTCGCGTCCATTTAAGACATTTGCCACGCGTTTGGGCGAGGATTAGGCCTCGAGACATGCGTCGCGTATCTCTGCAGATCACTGTGCTTATAAAAGACAACAGTCTTTTAAGAGTCATCATTAGACTCTTCTTTTTCTTCGCTGAGCTTTGTATCGAGGGTTAAGAAAAGCTTAAAGCTTTTTTCCATTTTCATCGTCTTCAACACCGATTTCTCGGTCAAATTGGCACCGAAGACCAAACTTGCTACCTCATTCTCGAGCGCTATTGCTCCAGAGATTCAATTGGGCGGTTCTTCTACGCAGGAAGCCCCCATTTCAGGTAATAAAATGGCATCTGAATTGGATTCTGCCATTAAAGAGGCTTAAAGAGTTCTCTTAACTCTTAAGTCTCTTTTGAATGTGAACCGCCAACGCGAGACTCATGCCCGTGTTTGATTTTCAGACGCGGATCTTGAATTGGTAGGCAAGACGCGGGTTTGACGACCTCCGCGCCTTCGCTTTATCAACTTGAGTTCATATTTGTTTGTTGAACGCGGGCCTCGTTGAGCTCTGCATTTTGAGCTCAATACTCAGAATTTTTTTCTAAGTGTGAGAGGTTCAGACGCAGATTTTCTATGATCTTCGCGTCTTTAAGATCAGGCGCAAGTTTCACTGACTCTCGCGTCTGAGTCTGACACTTAGAAAATTTTTTAAGTTATAGATTTTGAAATGTGGGCTTCATGCAGGCCTCGTATTTTTGAGTCTAGACGCGGATTTTGCAGATTTCCACGTTTGGATTCATTCATGTGTTTGAATTTCAAACATCTAGCCATTTTCTTTCAGATTTTTGACTAAATGTTGTCTTCTTTACAGTGTGATACTCTTCTAGCCCCCTGTCCAAGAAGTGCCACTTTGGACACGTGGGTGGTGCTGATCGTAATCCGACCTTCGTGCTTCAGAAGACTGCTCCTGTGACTACTGGTAAGTCAAAGGAGCGAAAGGATAGGATCTCCAAGGCCAGTATGGTGACCCTTCAGGAGATTATCTCTGACGGGCTATTCGAGATGGATTCCCGTACTCCACTAAGGAAGTTTGCTTTCTTCTTCGGTGACATCATTGACGAGGATGATAGGATTTTGCATAAGGGAGATTATAAGTGGCTTCATCAGATAGGGGACATGAGGTTCTTTCTTTCCAATATGGAGAGGATGTATTCCTTGTCCTATCTTCAGCATATGTCTGTTCACCATACGATGGAGTGGGATCTTTCCCGGTTTGTCTTCGGCGTGTCTCTCTGCAGATTAGGTGCCAAAGAAGCATACCCTGCTGGCCATAGGAAGATGTATTTAGTTTTATTTTCTGGTTAAGTCAGGCCTGAGTATTCGAAAGGAGAAACCCCTCAGCTTGCCGCCACCTTCATCATCAGTTTTTGAAAGTTAGCGGTGATTTTCCCGTTGACTTTCGTTCGTTCGGGTAGGTCCATTCTACCGACAAGTTATGATGCGGTAGAATGGTTGGATTTGTACTTGTCAAGATCGGGGCTCTGCTGCAACAGGTGAGTTATACCATTCAGTTAGGGCCGTACAGTATGACCTCCCGCAGAGTTCCCACACATTTTATGGCATCTTGGAACATTATAATCCTTTGATAGGCACATTTTTTATTCCCAGTCAGAGAGATGGGGCTCGCTCTCATGAGCTATATGAAGTCTTGGGCTAGTTATAGGAGATACCCCTTATGAAGAATACGTCCCGACTTCTGAGGAGTTTCACCTCTTGAGGAAAGAGGACCCTCAGCTATACGAGACATACTGGAAGTGTTGTGCACTTTCATATCTGCGATCAGATATCCTCTTGGAGGAAATGAGGTGTCAAGCATGTCCTTGGTGAGCTATCTGTTCAACGATATAAATGAAAAGGATAGCTCAGTGACTAGTCTGGCTCCTTGCGCCGATGAGAAAATTACCGAGAGGATTAATGCCTCTACAAGATTTTACACCACCGAGTCGAACGATGACACTTCCAGACCTGATACGATTTTTGAAAGTTTTCATCACCAGCTCGAGTTTCCATTTCCGACTGGTCTTTATTGGCGGGCTTCCTCATGCTGTGACTGAAGCACTGTGTGGTGCCAACGCTGCCGCATGAAGTAATCATTGCCTAGAGGTGTACCCGACGGTATTGCTTGCCTACGGGAAGTCTATCGCTCTTCTTCCAGTGATGGTAGCCGAATTCAGAGTGAATTACGGGCTCTGGTTAAAACCTATGCCAAGTGGAGGCCATTGTAGACTCCCAGGGCAGGCCAGTGGTAGATTCAGAAGGAAGGCCGAAAGTGAAGACACCTAACCCCAGGATCAAGCTTCCCTATACGTACCTGATGGCTTGGTACGTTATGCACTGCCTCTCACTGATGACAGCGGTGCCTTCCTCCGAAGATTTCATTCCCTACGTGCAGAGGCTAGAGAATTTGAGCTGGTCTCATTACTACATGTTCTATGTTCGGAATTCCATTTTGAACAGTTCGAATTACCAGCTCGACCTTTGCTTCCTTAAGAATTCCGGTGCGTCCTATGGGAATAAATTTACCGACCTTGCGAGACCAGATGCCTTTACAAGGCTGCCATCATGAGTCTTCTGGTGGCTGATCAATATTCGGCCTGGATACTGATCTTCCGGCAAGGTGATTCATGTACGATCGAGCCTTACGTGCCTAGTCGTTTTGCTCGGCAGTTCGGCTATGATCAATTATATGTCGGTAACTCTAATGCTGGCCTCTGCTTCAGTGGAAACTTGTTTGAAGATACTCGGGTGTGGTACTACAGTGCAGCTAGAGGGACAAGAGCTGTTTTTAGCCTGCCTTACAAGATGCCCAATTGTCACACCAGTCTCGGTTTTTGCACGTGGTACTTCCTTACTAGTAGGATGCCTGATTTTAGAATAAATACCTCTTGCATTAAGAACATTAAGGCATCATACAAAACTAAGTTGGAGTCCAACAAACGTATGCGAGGTATGAATGAGTATCAGGAAGTCGAGAGGAAAATAGGCGGGGAAGCAGGGATGGAGCCCTGGACAGTAGCACCTAAGGGAACTTGCTAAAAAGAGTCAGTAAGCCATGGTCAAACGCTCCCGCGGCTCTGCTTCCAAGGGTGAGCCTATCCTAAAGAAGGCCAGGAAGGAATCTAAGGCTGAAGCTTCGATGCCTAAATTAGTTCCTCCTAGTGTTGAGGAGCATGGGGAGGAAGAAGAAGAGGAGAAAGAAGTCCCCGTCCTTCGCTCCCGAGGTCTGCGCAGCATGGGTTCCGTGATTCTAGAGGAGGGAGAGCTCGCGGGTGAACCTGTCATGGCTGAAGAGGTTGAGCGACCCGAAGTCGACTTGATGAGGAAGGATGATGTTAAAATCTCGGGAGTCTCGACTCAGCCTGGAGAAGGGTGGAGGTGCAGCAGCCTGGGTCTCCCAGCGTATTGATGCCCACCTCGCGGTTTATCGAGCCCAGCCCCACTACCGGGGTACTCAGTGGTAAAGCCTTGATCGCTGAGACCTCTTGTGTTGAGCTGTCGTCTTCCTCGTCCGAAGAACATGAACATTATTCTGGCGGGGAAGTCAATTTTAGCGATGAACCCGCTCTTCCTGACACAAGCAAATTCTCACATATCTCGAAGGAAGAGATACAAGGATACGTCCCTGTGATGGTTTTGTCGATAGGAAGGATCGCCGCTACTGCAGGTATTTTCTTTGTCCTCTTTGAACTGGTACCCCATCAAGTTAGGAATGAGTTCTAACATTTCCTTTTGACTTTCTTCTAAAGGACTGGTTGCCGGTAGTGAAGCCACAACTTCTTCTCATATTGAGGAGATGATTCAGGAGTTGGACCAGCAGGAGGGCCTTGAAGCTCCCGCTTCTAGGATGCCTCATGAGGGTGTAACCACCGAGATCGGGGAGCCCTCATCCCCAAGTGGCTTATCCAGAGATTTGCCATTTTCAGATCCTCAACGTGATAAGAGAATACTGACGTGTTGGATACTCTCCTTCTCATTATTACCACTGATGTTTAATGTTATGGTTTATAGAGAGCATAGTGGTAGCTCAAGCGGAGGATCCTCCGGCAAGCCTTGGCGCAAAAGATAGCACAGTTTAAGCTTCGGCTGGTGAATCCAGTGCCGTGGAGTTTGCTGTTGCTTCTTTTGCAGTGGAAGCTGTAACAACAATAATCGTTCCAGAGGTATTGGCGACGACCTCAGTGTCTGACAAGTCTGTTATCGGCTTCACCCCTGCACAAGTTGAATTGGTTCTCATCTCTCATTCTGTCATGGAAAGGGGGTCCGGGAGTACATCAGTAGGGTTATCTCCAGCTAATGACATCATGGAATATCCAGCACGTCAAATGGTGCGACAATTTTTTGCTTCCTTGAGGTCCTGTATTGACTTGGTCCTTTCCGGGGGCAGTTCCTTTGAGTTTGTTCGGATGCTTCTCGAGAATCAGATCGAGAACGTCAGTCACACTATGAGTCCTTCGCAGGCTAGGGCGTGCCTGGTGCTAGTTGAACAGCTGGGGAGCTACCTGAAGGAGCTCAAGACCCTGGAGAATACTGGTTTAATGGATGAGGCTCGGTCGACACTGAGTAAGCTCATCGCCGCTCAAGAACACGAGCGAAAAGAGATAGAGGAGCAAATGGCTGAAGAAGCCCGCCATCTCCAGCACTTCCAAGCCGATCATCAAAGACTGGTTGGCGATTCAAAAGAATCCGAAGTCATCATCCAAAGTGCGGAGCAAGTTATCTCTACTGCTCAGATTACTATTGCTAAGGCGCAAGCCTTGATTGAAGTCAATGAGCAGAAACTTGCTGCTGCCAGAAAAAGCTGGAAGAGTCAGAGGCTGCCAAAAAGCTAATCCAAGAGGATCTTGCTGCTCACTCTTCCAGATCGGAGTCTCTTCAGACACAACTGGCTACGAAGAGAATTTTGTCCGAGGAAGAGTTGCAGGCTCAAGCTTTGGTGGAAGCCGAAAGGACACGTTAGCACGAGATGCATTGCCTCCGGGAACAAATCTGTTCTTTGGCGAAGCAGGATTATTTGCCTTCTTCTCCTTTTTATATCGTTCCATTTTTTGTAACACTCCATTTGTCGAATAAGCGTGTTGTGTTACTTTTATCATTTTTGAGTCAAATAATAAAAGCTCTCAAATTTGGTCTCATCTTGATCCTTTCAGACTTCTTTGTTGCCGGGATGAACTCAGTTTTCATAGTCGTACTCTGTAACTGTTTGTGGAAACAAAGTCCTTAGTCGTTTTGATAGGGTACGACCATGAATAATAAACTCAGGATGCGCTGAGTTCTTGAGCGAGACACGGCTCTCATCTGCAGTGGTGACGCGGTTTGGGGCTCTTCAAGAATGACGCGCAGGTCTTAGCTGGTTGGTGAGGACGCGACTCTGACTCAATAGAGACGCGACTATGATCCCTAAAGAGGGCGCAAACTTAGGCTGTACTGAGTTCATGATTGAGACGTGGCTTTCATCTGTAGTGGAGACGCGGTTTTGGGCTCCTCAAGGATGACGCACGGGACTCAGCTGGTTGGTAAGAATGCGACTCTGACTCAATAGAGATGCAACTCTGGTCCCTTGAGAGGGCGCAAACTCAGGCTATACTGAGTTCATGATTGAGACACGGCTTTCATCTGCAGTGAAGACGCAGTTCTGGGCTCCTCAAGAATGACGCGCGAGTCTCAGCTGGTTGGTGAGGACGCAACTCTGACTCAATAGAGACATGACTCTGGTCCCTTGAGAGGGCGCAAACTCAGGCTGTACTGAGTTCATGATTGAGACGCGACTTTAGGACGCAGTCTTCAGGTCTATGAAAGGTCGCGGACTCAAGACGCAACTCTGAATAGTCGTGGAGAGTGGTCCCAGCTTGCTGAGGAGACGCAGCTCTGAACCACTTCAGGAGACTCGGTTGTGGCCTCTTCCGTAGGAATGAAAGGAACGCAGTCCTCAGGTCTATAAAAGGTCGCAGACTTGTAGACACGACCTTTGAGTCTGCACCCGATGCAGCTTCCTAAACGTCGCATGCAGCCCGTCTTAAAGATCTCGTTGAATCTTTTAATGCCAACTCGGCGTTGACGATTGTGAACTTGTGTCCTTCGATGTTTCCCGAAGTGGCAATCCACGCGTCAGCTCCTTATTGGACTTGATGTTCGTGCGGGAATTAAGGCTGATGGCTTTAATTTTTTGCCATTAATTGTAAGCCTTATGGCTTGTCTGTAAATAGTCCTCAGCCTCTCAACAGTCCATTATCTAGATTGTTTTTCCTTTGCGAGCATGCGCTCTAAAGGTCTTCGTCTTGATTTGTCTATCTTCCCTTCAAGGGGATGTGTTCCAATGAACAATGAGAATTCAAAGTTTCCATACTTTCCTTTAATCTTCTCCGAAGATTGTCACTGTCAAGTGATTTCAAGATCAAAAAGCATTATTTTAAGTGCTTTCACGACCGTGCCTTGATGAATAAAGTTCAACTTTTAGAGAATTCTTCGCAGGGTAGGAACCATTTCTCCCATGAAACACTCAGTCCCACTGAGTTTCTATTTTCCTGTCCATTGAAGAAATTCGATCTCTTGATCTTCTCTTGAAATCTGATTGATGCATCTGTATTCGGAAGTCGCGTCTTTCAGACTTCTTAATGAAGCGCGAGCTGACTGACTTTGAACTCTAACTCACAAATCCTTGAACGCGAGTGTGATAAATTCTGTACTTGAATCTTGAGATGCTAGCTTTGTACATGAAGCTCGCGTTTAAGGTTCTTGACTTAAGGGAATTCTAGCTCTTTTGAGACCTCTGGACATGGATGTGGCAACCCCTGTTCTAAAACGCGGGTGTGGCGATCTCTGCGTCTGGGATACCTCGCGTCTTATATCTTAGACGCAAGTCTAACACCAGATCGTGTTCAGATCTGCACTGGTCAACTCCGCGTCTGAAGTTCACAACTTCAATCTCACGTCTGCCCTTCAGCTTTTCTGTTTCTGCCTTAACAGAATTTTAACCTTTTGGTTTTTTGCTTCTTGCAGGTTATGGCAGCCTCAGTCAGTCTTCCGCATCTTTGCTGGGCTCATGGGAGACGATTTCGACCAGCCAGCTTGTTCGAGCTCTTGAGATATCCGTCAAGGCCTTATTGGACATGACGCACCAGCACTGCCCCAGGTTTATCATGGTCACAGTGGGTATGGTGGTGGGTATGGTGTCCTTGAAGTCAACAGGAAAGAGAATGTCACCAGTAACGTCTCAGATCCTCCCTTCACCAATCATACCCCCAGAAGTGACATCGACGAAAATCTCATACTCATTGGATGACTTTCTGGTGGTGGAGATGCTCATTAAGCGAAGGATTACGGCCACACCAGTTGGTCGGGTGGAATCAGAATGTTCCTCTGCATTTTGACCTCGAGAAACACCATTGTTCTCGGTTAGCGATGAGCTTCTTCAATGTTTACATCATGCATCATGATGTAATCAGCACTCGGTCATCTCAACACTGATTAACTGCGACATGATTCAGTGAAAGAAGAGAGGAACCTTTCTTCGGCGCTCTTCCAAACATCTTGTATTTGGAGCGGTGTAGATGTCTTGAGGAGTGAGTGCAACCTTTCGCTGAGAGATAGAGAGGGATTTCTTTATACTCCTTTATTGTAACACTCAATCTTTTTGTATAAGAGAGCATCTTGTATCACTTTCATATGTTTGAATATCAATAAAAGTGACACTTTTTCTTGTCTTCTTATATGTCTTGAATTCCTTTTTTTTATATTGAAAATCAGATACATAGAAGTAGGAACTCTTGACTTGCTAGAAATGCGATAATTAACTTAACAAGTCAAAGTTTGGGAAAATTCTTTTTCAGGAATTTAAGATTACTGTCAGAGGTTTGATATTAACTTGACAGAAATGTGAGCTAGAGGTGTGATATTAACTTAGCTCAACAGGAGTTTCAACTTCATTTGGGAAGATTGAAAACATCACTGTCATAGGTATAATGTTAAACTTGACAGTGAAGGTAATACTAGAAGTGTAATTTTGAACTTGGCATTGGTCATCTCGACTTCGATAGGGAAGTTTGAGGGAAAGTCGTTGTCATAGGTGTATTGTTGAACTTAATAATGAACTGGACGCTAGAAGTGTGATGTTAAACTTAGCATCGCTCGTCTCAGCTTCGATGTAGAAACCTGAGAAAAAGTGACTGTCAGAGATTTAATATTGAACTTGGCAGCAACTTAATTACTGTTAGAGGTGTGGTGTTAAACTTAACTGTAATTTGTCAGAGGTGTAATATTAACTTGACAAGAATTTGTTTGCGATAGGAGCAATTTTGAAGGCTTGTCATTCTATTAATAAGAATTGAAAAGTGGAGTTTGTACTCGTTGGGGAGTACTGAATTTTTTCATTATTAGAGGTGTGATATTAAACTTAATAATGATTGTGTTTGTGGACCTACCACTCTATGGAAGAGAATTGGTAGGAGATTTTGGTGGAAAATAAAATGAATTGTCAGAGGTGTAATATTAACGTGACAATCGTTGATTCTTAGGGAGACAGGAGATTCGCCACTAGAGGTGCAATATTAACAATCAGTGAAGATTTTTAATGAGTTTTGTTGTCAGAGGTTAATATTAACTTGACTGAATCCACTGGGGATCGGGGATCCGGCTTGTCAGAGGTTTATTGTTAACATGACAAGTCCCAGTTCATTTCGTTGGAGAGATGAACGCAGATATTTTTGTGGCCCTACCATTCTATGAAAAAGAATTGGTAAGAAATTTTGGAGGAGAGGATGAGACCAAGTCCCATAGGATTTTTTAGCAAACCCTCAGCTATTAACGGATTTGGTGTGCCTTTACCAACTACCATTTAAGTTGGGCTAGCCATGCTATTCCCCTCAGCATGATGAGTTATCGAAGACTTATATTGGAGTTAAAAGCCAACATTTTTCCTCTATTCTTAACTGTCGGAGGCGTCAGATGTCCATAGATACACAAGAGAAGAGCAACGAGGCTAAAACTGAAGTCTTGCACTCTGTTTCTTTTTCAATGTTTACATTATGCATCATGATGTAACCAGCGCTCGATCGATTTCGACAATGATCGACCGTGATGTGATCCAGTGAAGGAAAGAAGCTTTTCTTGGATCTGGAGTTTCGATCAGACGTGGAGTATTAACCTGATCAGGAGAAGAATGCTATCAAGGATAGCATTTTTTCAAGAACTTGTCGTTTGAGTAGACCGTATAACCATCTGAGGTTATAAGGTGATATGCTCCATTTGAGTAGACTGACTCTACTACAAATGGTCCTTCCCATTTGGGACGGAATTTTCCTTTGGTCTTATACGCCATTACCATAGGTCTTCTGACAACTAAGACAAGGTCACCTTTCTTGAAAGTCTGCTCCTTGACTTTCTTATTGAAGGCTCTAGTAATTCGAGCTTGATAGAGCTCGATTTGCTGTTGAGCTTGCAGGCGTTTGTCATCCAAAGCCTCCAGCTCTTGGAGTCATGGTCGATACTTCTCCTCATTTGTCATCTCTGTTGTCAAGGAGACACGTAGAGATGGGATCTGGATTTCTAATGGGACTATGGCTTCACATCCATATACCCAAAAAAACGGTGTGGCTTTCGTCGGGGTTCGAATCATCATGCGATAGGCCCATAAGCATTCACCTAATTTGTCGTCCCAATCACGTTGGCTTTTCGAGACGAATTTCTTGAGAAACTTTCCATAGTCTTGTTGAAAGCTTCTGCAAGGCCGTTGGCTGCCGGGTAGTATGCTATTGAAGACACGCTCTGGATTCTGAACTTGTCGCAGAACCTTTGAAAAGTTTGACTGACGAACTGTGACCCATTGTCATGAATGATCCGTCATGGCACACCAAAGCGGTAAATGACGTGATATTTAACAAATTTGATCACGTTGGATGCCTTTATCTCCCTCAAGGGAATAGCTTCAGCCTATTTAGAGAAATAATCGTTTATAGCTAAGATGAACTGATGTCCTTTGGATGAAGGTGGGCTGATAGGGCTGACCACGTCCATTTTCCACATCTCAAATGGCCAGGTTGAGGTTGTAGAGCGAAAATATCCCGGTGCTTGATAGATGAAATCACCATGGACTTAATAGGCGTGACATCGTTTGGCGTAAGTGATGGCGTCAGGGATCATCTTAGGCCAATAATATCCCAGTCGCGGAGTCGATCCCCAAGTTTCGGACCAGGCTGATGAGCCCACACATGCCATCATGCATTTCTTTGAGTACTTCATGTACCTCTTTTTGCGACAAACAGCGGAGGAGGATCCCATCATGCGATTGGCGATATAGTGTTCGCGTGATCACATTATAGTAGAATTTAGGGGCTTTCCTTCAAACGGCAGCCGCCTCTTTTGGATCCTCAGGCAGGATGTCATACAATGCATAGTCGATGTATGAGAATCGCCAATCCCTAGGCTCTGGACCTGTGGAAGTTTTTAGAGCTTCTTTGGCTGGACAGTCTCCTGTCGACTTTTGGTGATCTTCAAAAGCGATTCTTGGGCAATACAAGTCGTGGCTGTAGACAAGTATTTTCTCTACTACTCCAGCTGGAAGGGCTAAGGAAGCAGCGAGAGATGTCAGTCCATCTGTATGCGCATTTTGCTAGCGTGGTACATGGTTGATGTAACAGTTTCTGAACCTCTCGGCCATAGAGATAGTTGCGTTGAAATAGGGTACTAAGTCTTCATGCCTGACTTCGTACTCCCCGCAAACTTGGATAACGATGAGTTTAAAGTCACCGTATGCTTCGAGGATTTTAACGCCTATCTCATCGGCGATTTGCATTCCAATCAAGAGGGCATTGTATTCCGCTACATTGTTGGAACATGGCTCGGTTAATGAGAATGCACGAGGGATCACGTAGTTCTGTGGGGAGACCAGTACTACCCCCACTCCTGCTATGACATGCCCTTGCGGACTTGTTCTCGATGCACCGTCGAAGAAGAGTTCCCACACCTGTCCTTCAAAAGACATCTGGGTCAGACAAACTTCAGCGACCTCATCTGGAGATCCTCATAAAGTTTGGTCGCTCTCGGATCTGGATGTTCAGCCAGGAAATCTGCCACCGCTTGTCCCTTCACGACTTTTTGTGACAGAAAGTGCATCTCATATTGGGAGAGCAATATGACCCATTTTACCAGTCGACCATTTAGTGAGATGGCTTCGTCATGAGCAACTGATTAAGACGGGAAAGGTGTACTTATTATGTGTATAAGAATGTATTTGATGTACCCTTTCTTGTCTCCGTTATAGTATAGGACTATACCGAGTCGATTCTCAGGGAGAGCTCGCGATGGAAGCTTTACGTGTGGTAGTGAAGTGAACAAACGAGTATTCTTCTCTTGCTTATAAACTTAGTGAATCAAATGCAAAAGAAACTAAAAGAAAGGATGGCTATGTTCATGGTGGAAATTGTCGGAAAAGAAATCAAGATTGGGATTGGTTTATTCACAAGAAAAGGAAAGAAAACTTAAAGAAAGCTTGAATGAAAAGATCCATGACTAGCTTACCTTGCTAGCTTGCCAAGACTTACTAGACTCCTTGATAGCGAATGCGTGCCTAATGTTGTCACTCCATTGGCGTAGGGTTTGTCTAGCGTGTTGACCTAATTGCTTTCTCACTTGGAAGACGGTGGTTTAACCATCGGAGAAGAGAAGATCATACACTTGCAAGATGAAATTAAGCAAACACCCATGAGTTAGTGAAGTGGCAAGACTAGTGGTAAACTAGTACATGGAGAAGAATTTAGCTACAACAAGCCATAAGAAAATACAAGAAGCATGAAGTAAATTGCAAGAATTAAAGAAAGCAATAAAGAAAGCAATTAAAGAAAGCACATAGAAGTAGAACCAAGCTTCAAGTAGAGGAAGGAGGATGGATCAATCCTTGTTGCTTCAAGTTGTCATCCTTGATTACACAAGCTCTCTCCCTCACAATCACTCTCTTTTACATTGATTTCTAGGGAAGAAGAAGATGGATCTAAAGAACAAAACCTAGAGAAAAATACATGAAAATTACAACAACTAAACTAATCTCCTCTCTTCTCCATTCCGTTTTTGTACGCAGGTCAAGGTCCAGTATTTATAGCATGGGAGAGAACCTTCGAGAGCCTAGTTTGTTGCCACAAAATCCGAGGTCATAACGACCTAGATCTGCCGCGCCCTTGCCGCGCTGGCGCGGCCCAACTGAATCCGTTCAGCAACGGATTTCTGTTGCGGGTTGTTGAGAGTTTGTTTGGCCACGTGGACATTCTAGAATCTTCGTTTGTTGCGCGCAGATCTCTCTGGATTTGATTTGAAATCTTTGCTCTTATCTTTAATCTTTGATTAATCACTTAATTATTACTAATTAAGGTGATTAATTGGCTATCTCTCCTTTAAGTGTGTACCTGCAAATATGTAGAGAAGAGGAGTAAAAATCACATATTTATTTGTAATATGCATGGGAATTATGATGTAAAATATGCAATATTGGATACCAATCACACCCCCACACTTATTCTTTTGCTCGTCCCGAGCAAAACAAAGAAAAAGAAAATCTAGACTAACAATTTATTTACACCACTTTCGCAGGTGACGCGATTGCACTGAGCATGTGCAACAAGCCGTTAAACCTCTAGGTTACCCTAGAGGAGGAGTGTTGTCTCCTGAGGGTTTTCAGCGGATTACACCCACAAAATCCAATAAGAAAGAAGACAAATGTTAGTGTTTTGAAAACGCATTTTGAATAAGAGACATGTTTACGAACTATTTTTGCAAAAATATAAGTGATCCTAGGTCATAAGTCCACCTATAATTATTCCTTCTTTAAACTTAGTATCCATGCAAGATCTTGTCTTTAATTAAGGTAAGAATTCAAAATTGGATTGAATATTTTATCTTTCATAAAACCTAGATAGTATGCACACCGTGTAAGTGAAGATTTCTGGGATTTCAACTCCAACCATCAAGCTATTTATTTATTTATATACTTTTTTCTTTTTCTTTTTCTTCCCTTAGTTTAGGCTTTCTAGTCTATCCTTGTAACGAGCCTTTAACCGATGACTCCCAAACCAGACGGTCTTAGGGCACCAGATGAGAAAACATCCCTCGGGTTTAAGGTCTCGAGTAGAAAAGGCCACGAAACTAAAGGGGATTATTTATTTCCTTTACCACCGTTAGGCGTGAATAATCATGCTTCTTGAGGCATAATTCTCCAGCTTAATAGGTGATGTTTTATTTATATATTTTTTTTTCTTTTTTTTTTATTTATATGGCATTCTGGTCTTTGTTTCCATCCCAAGAAATGTGTAAGTGTGAAGTGCATATTATCTAAGGCAAAAAATTCAAGATAAGAATATCTCACCAATTTTTCTTACTTAGCCTATAATTTTCAACAAGATCTATTATTTCAACTATGTTTAAGATGTCATAATTAAGGCTTTCTTAATTTCTAAGATACATCTTAATTTTCTTAAAAATAGATCAAAACTTTGTTTCTTATTTCAAAAAGTTTTTATTTTTTTATTTTATTTTATTTTTATAAATTTTCTAAAAGAAATGTAAAAGAAAGAAATTCTAAAAACTCTAAAAGAAGTGTAAAAGAAAGAAATTCTAAAAACTCTAAGTTAGTAAACCCTCCCCCACACTTATTTCATGCATTGTCCTCAATGCATCATGATATATGTATGCATGAAACAAAATGGAAAGGGAAGGAACAAAAATTACCTTAAGGTGGTGGGTTCCGGTGGTGGTCTGATTGGTCCACGAAACATGGCCCAATCATCTTTACTTTGGGTTTTGAGGAACCCACCAAAAATTTCAGAAATATGACCCACAAGAATGATGTGTGCATGAATGATTTTTATTATGTACATGACCCCATCTAATTTCAAGATTTTCCTAATAATTTCAGAGTCAAATTTATCAAAATCCCTGTCCCAGAATGGTGTATGGAATGACAGAACAGTTGACTTGGACTCAGGAAGGAGTACCGACTCAGGGAAGTGAATGAAGTCAAGTAAAGGTTCAGGAGTCGGAATAGATTCAGGAATTGGGTCCAAGTCAAGAAAATAAAGCTCAAGTCCACATGTATTGTCCAACAATGGAATGTGACTATCAAAATTGGTGATTCAAGTTCAGGAGGGATGGGAATCAAAACTGACTCTAGAATGTTACTCAAATTGGGTAATATAACAGGAGTCAATAATGATTCAGGTATTTGAACTAAATCACAAACATGAGGATCAAAGTCACATATCTCATTGAGTTCATTCCACAAAAATGAGAACTTGCAAATTTGTCAATTGTATCTTCAGAAGTGTAGAATTGGGCAAGTTCAATATGATCCTCAAAGATGGGTGATTCAACTTCATTGTTAATTGGGAAAGGATCCAAGGTTGACTCCTGGAAAAGATTGAAGTCAGGTAAAGATACCGGAGTCATTATGGAATCAGGAAAAAGAATTGAATCACTGAGTTTGGGTTCAAGATCACATTCCTCATGTAGTTCAATTTCACAAAAATGTGAACTTGCCAATTTATCAATGGAATTTTCAGAAGTATAGAATTGGTCAAGTTCAATGTGATCATCATCAAATATTGGTGATTCAATTTCACAATGGATAGGAACTGGATCCAATACTGACTCAGGAAATGAATTGAAAACAGGTAAGGATATGGAAGTCATGATTGAATCAGGAAGTAGATTGGAATCATCAAGTGAAAGTTCAGGATCAAATTCATGTTCCAGTTCAATTTCAGGGAAAGGAAAACTTGCCAAAATGTCAATTGGATCTGAAGTTTGGACAAGTTCATTTGTAGGAGATGAAAAACTTGCCAAAATGTCAATGGGATTTGACGTTTGGACAAGTTCAATTTTAGGAAATGAAAAACTTGCCAAAATGGAATCTGAAGTTTGGACAAGTTCAGTGGTTGTGCTGAAATTGAATCTTGATTTTCAAAACAACATGACTCTTTGGCTCGGACAGAATGGTTAGTGACATTAGAAGAATGAGAATGAAGAGTTTGAATCATCAACTCTACGTCACGATTACGAGTATTTCGAGTCTGAGCCAAGAATTCAAGCATCTTTTCACAATTCATTGGTTCATCATTTTGTGGAAAAGATGAAGTGTTGTTTTGGAATTGGTGATGAAATTGTGAGTCAAAATTGTGTGGTGATGGAAGAGTGGACTCACACAAGAAATCATTACTCATAATGGTTGTTCATTAGGAAAAGGTGGACTGAGTAAGACTCTTGAAAATACTGTGGAATTGGAGAGGAAAATGGTTCTGGAAGTGTCTGCTCAGCTCTCTGTAATTGGCTTCTAAACTCCTTAGTAACTCAGATTTTTCTTTAAATGGTTCAAAAAAAGGAGTATATGAAGCGGAATCGGGAAAGGAATCTTGTGAATATTGTGGACTTGGTGGAAATGGTGGACAAGGAGGTTGATAATTAAACTCGGGGACTGGAATCCCCAATGACTCGATGAAGAGTTGAAATTATTTTGGACATTATAATTGTTAGATGGGGGGTATGGGTCATATTGATTCGGATAAGGCCAACCCAGTGTATTTGGTTGGTGCATATTGTAAACACCGGGTTGGAATTATCCGAATATGGAGATGGTGTGAAATATGGATTATTATTGAAAGAATTGTTGAAGGCCATATCACACAATCACAAACAAAACAAACAAACAAACAAACAAACAAAAGAAAAAAAAATTCTAACCTAAGTTAGGGTAGACTTAGACCTAGACGACTCCTAACTGATAGACTGTCCACGGGAGGTTTAGTGTAGACTCTAACCACAAGCTAATCAGCCAGGGAAGGGTAAGGTTGGTGGGAGGTTTTCCGTCCGGAGACGTTCCTTAATTAAGTAACCAGCAACCTTCGGGCTTTCGGCCCTCAACCCCTTTCCTAAACACTGATTTGCAAGAGTTAAATTCCAACACTTTTCCCCCTTAGGATAATCTCCTAAATGAGTCCGAGATGTCCCTAGGGCCAACGTCTATTTTTTTATTAAATTAAGCTTGGGTTAGTGAGTGCTTGGGAAATGATTTTCGGGCTAAGGAAGGGTAATGAACTCCCCACCTTATCTTATTTACGGGTTATGCCCTTAAAATTGATTTGTGCAAGTGTACAAGAAATATCACTAAGATTCACTCAAAGCATGAAAATCAAGCAAGAGATGATTCCTAGTCTATATGCAATGCAAAACGTACCTTGCCTCCAGCACTCTTCAACAGTAAAAGTAAAGAATTGAAAGACACGTGCCTAAAATGCAAGTGTCTAAACAATTTTTAACAATTTCAACCAACTTTTTACTGTTGTTTAATTAAGCAGGTATATGGTGAAGAATACAGAAAGTTAAGTATTGCAGAAGCTGTATCTTGCAGAGCTGAATACCCTGCAGAAAATTTGTCAGAAGTGAACTCCTCTTTGCCGCGTTTCCACGGCAAATGCCGCGGATCCGCGGCAATTTGGAGGGATCCTGGGCTCTGCTTTCTTGAGCAGAGGCCCAGGTCCACTTATATGTTTCTGCACTGAAGATTTTCCTATTTCTTGAACCTGTAACCTGCAACAGAGAAGAAGAATCGTTTAGTACTTCACTTTAAACCAAAAAAAATACGTTTCTCTCCCCGGCAACGGCGCCATTTTTTGATTAAAAAGAATACGTATGCGCCGTCTTAGTTTTTGTCCCCGGCAACGGCGCCATTTTGATTAAGACGGGAAAGGTGTACTTATTATGTGTATAAGAATGTATTTGATGTACCCTTTCTTGTCTCCGTTATAGTATAGGACTATACCGAGTCGATTCTCACGGAGAGCTCGCGATGGAAGCTTTACGTGTGGTAGTGAAGTGAACAAACGAGTATTCTTCTCTTGCTTATAAACTTAGTGAATCAAATGCAAAAGAAACTAAAGAAAGGATGGCTATGTTCATGGTGGAAATTGTCGGAAAAGAAATCAAGATTGGGATTGGTTTATTCACAAGAAAAGGAAAGAAAACTTAAAGAAAGCTTGAATGAAAAAGATCCATGACTAGCTTACCTTGCTAGCTTGCCAAGACTTACTAGACTCCTTGATAGCGAATGCGTGCCTAATGTTGTCACTCCATTGGCGTAGGGTTTGTCTAGCGTGTTGACCTAATTGCTTTCTCACTTGGAAGACGGTGGTTTAACCATCGGAGAAGAGAAGATCATACACTTGCAAGATGAAATTAAGCAAACACCCATGAGTTAGTGAAGTGGCAAGACTAGTGGTTAACTAGTACATGGAGAAGAATTTAGCTACAACAAGCCATAAGAAAATACAAGAAAGCATGAAGTAAATTGCAAGAATTAAAGAAAGCAATAAAGAAAGCAATTAAAGAAAGCACATAGAACTAGAACCAAGCTTCAAGTAGAGGAAGGAGGATGGATCAATCCTTGTTGCTTCAAGTTGTCATCCTTGATTACACAAGCTCTCTCCCTCACAATCACTCTCTTTTACATTGATTTCTAGGGAAGAAGAAGATGGATCTAAAGAACAAACCCTAGAGAAAAATACATGAAAATTACAACAACTAAACTAATCTCCTCTCTTCTCCATTCCGTTTTTGTACGCAGGTCAAGGTCCAGTATTTATAGCATGGGAGAGAACCTTCGAGAGCCTAGTTTGTTGCCACAAAATCCGAGGTCATAACGACCTAGATCTGCCGCGCCCTTGCCGCGCTGGCGCGGCCCAACTGAATCCGTTCAGCAACGGATTTCTGTTGCGGGTTGTTGAGAGTTTGTTTGGCCACGTGGACATTCTAGAATCTTCGTTTGTTGCGCGCAGATCTCTCTGGATTTGATTTGAAATCTTTGCTCTTATCTTTAATTTTTGATTAATCACTTAATTATTACTAATTAAGGTGATTAATTGGCTATCTCTCCTTTAAGTGTGTACCTGCAAATATGTAGAGAAGAGGAGTAAAAATCACATATTTATTTGTAATATGCATGGGAATTATGATGTAAAATATGCAATATTGGATACCAATCAGCAACCTCAAAGGGTTGACTTTTGATATGACATTTATAGTTTGACCCACCAAGTAGTGTCGCATTTTCTGGACGGCGAACACCAACGCCAAACATTCTTTTTTGATTGGGTTATACTGATGTTCTCTGCTCCGATCATGGTTCTGCTCAGATAATAAATTGCCTACTCGTGTGCCTGATCATTATTAGTAAAGCTCCTAAGGAATGATTCATCGCTCGAACATATATCAGGAAAGATTTTCCTGAAACCGGAGCTGTAAGGACGGGTAGTTGCGTGAGGTATCGTTTGATTTCCTCGAACGCTTGTTGGCAAGCATCGCCCCAAATGAATGAGACACCCTTCTTCATTAATTTGGTGAAGGGTTGACATCTTCCGGAGAGATTTGAGATAAACCTCAAGAGGTACGCTAATCGCCCTTGTAACCCTCTAAGCTCTCTAAGATTCCTTAGAGGCTGCATTTCCTGGGCAGCACAGACTTTCTCTGGATCGAGATGGATTCCTTTAGATGTCACAATAAATCTTAAGAATTTACCGTTGGCTACCCCCAAGAAGGATTTAGTGGGGTTCATCTTCAACTGATGTGCCCGCAAGATATCAAATACCGTTTTCAAATCCGCTATGTGATTGCCCTTGGTGCGGCTTTTCATTGCAATATCGTCGACGTAACATTCCACTATTTTACGTATGTGCTTGTGGAAAATTGCATTCATAGCCCTCTGGTATGTTGCTCCTGCATTTTCAATCCGAAAGACATGACAGTATAGCAGTACACCCCTAGAGGTGTCCTGAAAGATGTATGCTTTTCGTCATCAGGGTACATCTTGATTTGATTGTATTCTGAGAATCCATCCATAAAGGATATTCGTTCAAACCCACATGTATTATCAATCATGACATTCGTGATTGGGAGAGAGAATTCGTCTTAGGACAGGCCTCATTTAGATCGCGAAAATTAATGCAAATCTGAATCTTCTCATTTTTCTTGGTAACGAGGACGATATTGGCTACCCAATCAGGGGGTTGCTCCTCCCTAATGACGTCAGAGTCTATAAGCTTTTTGACTTCCGATTGGATTGCTTCCATTATTTCTGGACGGAACTGTCGCTGCTGCTGTGTTTGACTGGCTTCACGTCTAAATTAACGTTAAAGTGATGCATAGCCACTCGAGGATCAAGCCCAGGCATGTCTCGTATTCCCAAGCGAAAACATCTATATACTCTCGCACAAGAGATATTAGATCTTCTTTCTCGGAGGGTGATAGGCTTTCGCTTATAAAGATAGGTTTAGGATTAGCCTCATCTCCCAGATTGATCTGGGAGACCTTATCTTCCGTGGGTGGTTCGCATTGTTCGAAGTGAATATCCCAGAGAGTGTTTAGGTATTTGATTCAAGGATCTGTATCAGACTGGATCATTTCTTCATCTCTGTTTTTCAGGTGGCTTATTGAAACCATGTTTACCGAAAGTTCTCCGGAGATGTTGCCGACACTAACATCTGACTCCCACAATGACGTGCCCGATGAGTAATTATGGTATAATGACTCTTCAGACTCAGATGCTGATGAGATCGGAGTTGACACATAGCCCAATCCCCTGCGAGTTCGATGATAATAATCAGGAGTTTTCCCTCTTGGAACGAAAGATCGAAGTAGGATCTCCTTCCTTTACCGAAGTTCAAACCGGGATCATTTGTTGGATCATCATTTTGAGTACATTTGGCTCATAATAAGACTGGGGATTTGTTCTCGCTTTCTGAGTCTTCGCGAGACATCAATTTGGACTTAATTCTTTCGAAAAGAATTTGTTTTTGGCCTTTGCGCCTTGCTGGGACCATGAATACCGATTCTTATGCATCACCGACATCTTGGTACGTTTTGAGGGATGACTTCATTAGTATATGCAATGATGTCAGGGTATCCATTGCCGACCAGGGGTCATTATCCACCTCGGTACTAGTGTCCGACGGTACTGAATCAGGAGCAAACTCAGAAAAGTAAGTCAAATTCAACTCTTCATTAATATACCACTCGCCTACGTCATCGGCGTTGTTATTAACATCAAGATTATTAATGCTCGTTATAAGTGGATTTAATTCCCAGATGCATTCTTCTTCCGCCTCTGGCTCAGCGTCAGCTTCATTACCAGAGTCCGGTTCCTCTGGTCATGGATTTTCGTTCATCTCCAAAGAATCCTGGTATAGGAGGTCCGTGAAATAGT
>JAVJIF010021637.1:0-69441 GCA_038442645.1 Agave tequilana
GGGGTACACAGCATTTGCTAAAAATTGAACATAACTCATCTTCATTGGGGATAAAAGAGACTTGTGAATTGCAAGACTAAAAATAAAGCATCAAACGATTCATATGAGTTAGCAATCACCCAAGAGTTAATAATTAGTAGAGTTAGAAGTTAGTTAGTCATGATAATGAGTTAGCTAGACATGAAAATGAAGAACAAGCAACAATTCATTGTAGAAAGTAAATGCAATAAAGTAAAAGCTTGAAGAAAAAAAGTGTAATAGAACAAGAAAGACTTGAAGATGAAAGATTGATCCTTGTATTGAGTTGTCATCTTTTTCAATTACAAAGATTTCTCACCCTCACTCTCTTTTTTTAGGATTCTAGAAGGAGAAAATGAAAATTACACAAGAGACTAAAGAAAACCTAGAGAAACCCTAACAATTTCCCTAAACAAGAAAGCTATTCTCTTCTCCCCGATTATAGAGGCCTAGGGTCTATTTATAGTCTTCAGGAGAAGAGGCCATCCCACCATAGCCGTTGGATCAAACGCTTGATCAACGGTCAAAGGATTGCCGCGAATCCGCGGCCAAAGCCGCGTTTCCGCGGCAGAATCTTGGTCGTTGCGCCAACGAATTCTCTGCCATTCTGTTATGCCTCGTGTGCCTAGCTAGATCTTCTAGAAAGTGGAGAATATGTTTTGGATCAATCTAGATCTGGGCTTTGTTCTTGTGGGCTTCTAAATTACTCTTTAATTCCTTTAAAAATTGTGACGTCCCGATCCCGTGGGTACGGGGACGCCACTGTGACGTATATACGCAGGTCAGAAATACCCTCACGTATATACGCTAAGCATCAGTACTGGCAAGAATCAGAGATGGAAGCACAGTGATACATACATTCCAACAGAAATAGCGCAAGTACATGGTTATCACAGAGAATAATACAACATTACATGAATGTTACATTATCAGAAAATACAAAAGTACATAATACATGAAGAGATATACAAGAACAAAGAGGTGCTCACGAGTAGCAAGAGGGCCTCGGGAGCCAAACAGGAGAAAAGCTAGGAGGAAGAACTACGCATGATCAAGCTTCCGCTGCGCCACTCTGATCTGCTACAACCAAGCCACCTTGATCCAGGCTCTAGAATCTGGACATGAGAATCCAGGGTTGTTAGCAACCCCAGCGAGTACATATAATAAAGCCAGGTGGCGTGCATAACAGATACATGTGTACAGGAAATGTGTATCGTGAACATAAGCATGTATGAACATGAAGTAAGACTGTAAGTAGATAACTATAGGAAATCAGTTATATAAGCTCACATTACCGATCAGTGAGATTAGTACATCGAAGGATTAATCCAAACAAGGAAACCCTCATATATATACCCTATACATCACGTCACTGTAATCTGAGTTTATATAATCTGACTTTTCCTTCACAACAATATAATAATGAAACAATATGGAAGCAATCAAATAATCCAACAAGATAGCACAAGTATAAGTGGTGGGCAGTATAGGTCAAGAGTATAGCTGGTCATATATCAGGAGCATGCTATTATTAATTATTAAGACTGATCTGATTTGTATACATCGATATGTGTCCCATCCACATACTCAATATAATACAGACCGAGGAGTAAGTCATTGGAAACTGATGGGGATCGACGAACCATGTTTAGAATGGGTCCCGGACATGCCCGGGACAATGGTCAAGGAGTATCCGGTACTGAGCTGGAACGTACCGCTTGGTACCGGGACTTATTATACGCCCGAACAAGAATAGGATGTCACCACTCTCACAGGAATAGGCCCAGGGGCTTATGGTACAACGGCAGGCAAGGGAGTAGGGGTGCCAGTACACCCTACGGAAACGCCTGGTGGCCTCCAGGTCGAATCCAAGTATATGGCCGCGCGACACTATAAGACCATCATAAACATGGAGACTATATCGGAATCATCAGTTTCCCCCATCCCGGTGTAAGTTGTCTACTTATTATAATTTGTCCAGTGATAATGTCCACAGAGTATTCATAGTAATCCTATATTCATGGTTATTCTATTACGGGCCAACAGGAGTATAATATCAGGAGTAATGTCAGGAGCCTCCCTATTTCAGGGGTTCAAGTATACAGGAGTACAGGAGTTCAGGAGTACCAGATATCTGGTAATAATAATATAATAATCATGTCATGTCCCCGTAACAGTGATAGTCATGAATATGTCATATAATCAGGTATCAGGGGTGGTAATGTCTGGTCAAGAGTCATGATGCCAGGTCCAGGTATTTGTACCACATGAAAGTATAGCATATACCGTGTGTCAATAGCAGGAGTCAAGTACGACATATCAAGTATCGGTGTCCAAGGTCAAGTGATAAGTGTAGCAAGACAAGTATCGAGGTCGGGTATCACATGTCAAATATAGTATGGCAAGTATCAATACCAAGTGTCACATATCACATATAGCATGGCAAACATCAGTTTCAAATATAGCATGAAAGATATTGGTGTCAAATATTGTGTACCAGTGTAAATACCAAGTGCCGGTGACATAAGTCATATATCAGGTGTAACATGCCAAATGTCGGTATAATTACTGTATATCAAGCATAACATGTCCAGGGTCGGGTAAATACCGAGTGCAACATCATATATTAATTTGCATAGCATGATATTATGTATTAAATTTACGGTAATAAGTACTAAGCATGCTAACATATCCATATCTCAATCCCATGTTTAAAATACAAGAGGGTTTATTTTAAATGTATTAAAAATACTCGCATAATAATAAAGTAGAGGTATGCCAAAAATGAAATTGTACTCGCCTGAAATCAGGTAAAATACCGGTTAGAATCCGGGGAATCAGCGAACCGTTCAAGTATACCTCAAGCCCACAATATATATTAAAATATATAATTATAATTATTTATATAAATATTTTAGAGGGAAGAGAGAGGAGAGAGAGAGAGGAGAGAGAAAGTTGTAGTAAAAAGGAGGGAAATGAGGTGTATTTTGGAATAAAATTGGGATTTAAAGGAGAGGGGTAGGGGTGTAAATAGAGTGTTGTAGTTTTAGAAAGAGGGTGGGGGTATTTTAGGAAAGAGGGATTTTTTTATATTTAGGGATGAAATGGGAAGGAAAAAGGAAAGAAAGAAAAGAAGAAAGAAAGAAGAAATGAAAAGGAGGAGGAGGGGGAGTGGGGTGGCCGGCCGCCGGCGGCGGACGGCCGGCCAGGCGGCGGCGGCGGCGGCACGGGGGAGGCCGCGCGCGCGCGCGCTGGTGGGGAGAGGGAGGTGAGGTGTTGGGTTTTGTTTGTTGATGTTGTTGTTGTTGTTTTGATGGAGGTGATGGGTGGTGTGGGGTTGTGGTGGTGGTGGTGGTGTTTGGGTGTTGGGGAGATAGAGGAGGTGGAGGAGGTGGTGATGGAGCAGTTGGAGGGGAGAATTTGATGGTGGTGGGGGAGAATTTTGGAGAAGAAGAAGGTGGGTGGTGATGGGTTTTGGGTTAAATTGGAGGTGGTGGTGGAGTTATTTGAGGTTGATGGAGGTGGAGGGTGGTTGTGGGGTGATGGGGAGTGCGGTGGCGGCGGCTAGGGCGGCGCCGGAGGTGGTGGTGGTGATGATGGAGCGGCGGTGGTGATGGTGCGTGAGTAGGAGTTGGGAGGTTGAAGGTGAAGTTGAAGTGGAATTGTTTTGGGTTTTTGTTTGAAAAATATTTGAAGAGGTACGGATGTTTAATAGGGATGGAGGTGAGTAAATGGGGATGGTGGAGGGAGTGGTTGCTCATTGCTCAGTCCATGCCCTGCTGCCCCCTCCTTGCTGCGTTGGTGATGAAGAGATGGGAGTGGGTGAAGGAGGAGAAAAGAAAAGAAGAAAAGGAAGAAAGTCAAGGAAAAAGGAGTTAATAAAATAAAATAAAATAAAATAGTTTAAAAAATTTTATTATTAAGTAATTTATTTATTATAATTTCTGAAAGTATAAGTAGTGGGGGTAGGGAAGGAAAAAGTGCGGAAAATTAAGACCGGTAATAAATATTATTATTTTAATAAGGTGAAAATTTGACTGTTTCAGAATCGTTCCGAAAAATTCTCAAAAATAGCAAATATTATTCTAAGATGTTTGTTGAAATCGGATTTGAAAAAATATAATATGGTTTTCAAAATAAAAATCCTGGAATCATCTGGTAATACCGACCGACACCAGAATCGGTCAAATTTTGATAAATTTTGAAAAATTCCAAAAAATATATTTAGATAGAAAGTGATATTCTAAGATGTACTGTGAAAGCCTTTTTTGAAAATTTAATCCCATTTGAAAACTAAAAATCTAGGAATCAGTCAGCGATGCCGACTGACACCAGTTTTGGAGATTTTGCAGAAAATTTCAAAAAATTCCAAAAAATCATGAAAAATAAAAATATTAGAAAATAGTCTCTGAAACTGAAATCGGTCAAATCAGACTGCCAGAAAGTCAAATTAGGCTACTAGCTGGTATCGGGTTCCCGGTCTGGATCACGGCTTACAATAGATCTGAGAATCCAGATTTTTATACTTAACAATATGAGAAATCACAACTTAAAAATTAATATTAGAAGAAAATTACAATAACATGATCGAAAAAGTTGGGACACGCATCTGGGTACGTATCCCGGGAATGGGGTGCTACAATCTACCCACCTAACAAAAATTTCGTCCTCGAAATTTCTATAAGGGGGGAGATGAACATGGAAAAAGATTACAGTCAATGATAATAATATAATATTTTGAAAGGATAAGGGAGATTACAATCTCAGGACACAAAAGGTTGGGGAATAGCGGTCACAGAGACATCATCAAGGCTCCTGATCTGGGTACTGAGCTCCTTGTCCTTCCGCTGACGGCTCGCTTCTCTTGCTGACAAATGGTAAGCCTGGCCTCTCCACGGTCAGCTCCAACTCTTGCTCCTCGCTGCTGGGGAGGGAGTGGTTCTCTCTTGCTAACTGGATTGGGGTTCCTTCCCGGCGGTGGCTGGAAGTGCTAGAGGTGCTGGTGTAGCATTCCACGTCCTCTTGAACGGACAAACACCTAATGAATGATCACCAGATCCACATGCCAAACACAACTTATTCGCCCTTCGGCAATTGCTCTGGATGTGTTCGGGCCTTAGGCAATATCCGCATATCGTCTGCTAAGAGGGGGGCGGAATGGTCGCCTAACTATCGGGCCATCGCTGGGTCTGGTCAGGTCTTCTTCATCCATCAATTGAAAGGATCTCTTTACTGGCTTGTAATGCATCTGGTGCTTATCCTTCTTCTCCAGTCCCCGTTCTACCTCACGGGCAATAGAGAGAACCTGAGAGTACATCTTAAGCTGCTGAGGATAAGGAATATCTGGATGTCCATCTTCAGTCCTTGCTGAAATCTGTTTGCCCGCTTCTCCTCATCGCTCACCATGTAGGATGCAAATCGACTGAGTCTCAGAAATTCAGCAGCGTACTCATCCACAGTTCGGTTCAACTGCTGCAACCTGATGAACTGCTCCTCCATCTCTTTCTGAGCTGTTGCAGGGAAGAACCTCTCATAGAAACCCTTTGAAAATTGATCCCAAGTAATAGGCCTTTCCAATCTTGCTTCTTCTGCCAGCCACCAGGTTCTGGCCACATCCTTCAGCTGGATCTTGACCACTTCCACCTGGTTCTTATCAGGAATTCGGGCTGCCTTTAGAAGATCTGCAGTATCAATCTGCCACTACTCGGCGTCCAATGACTTCTCTGTACCCGAAAATGTAGCCGGCTGCAGTCTTCTGAAATCAGATACATTACCAGGCCTCTGCTCTCTAGGTGATGTCAATAATGCTTGCCGCAGGAGCTCTGTCTGCTGATGCTGACTCTCGATCATGCCATGCAATACCCTCATCATATAGTTTCCATCTCCATTAGAAATGTCGCGAGAAGTGCCAGCTCCGTTACGGGGTTCTCCGTCCTTCCATATCTGAGTTGATTGAAGGGATGATAGGAAGAAGCTGAAAGGGAAAAGATAGAAGGGTCTTAGGATCCAAGGAAAAGATTGCAAGGAAGGAATAGATAACACCGTACTTGCGATTGGAATGTATATTCAAGACTCATGCTCTCCAGCTGCAGATTAATGTATCTTTAATCTACCAACTGATTGTACTGAGGATGTTAGAACCTAGGCTCTGATACCAACCTGTGGCGCCCCGATCCCATGGGTACGGGGACGCCACTGCTACGTATATACGCAGGTCAGAAATACCCTCACATATATACGCTAAGCATCAGTACAGCAAGAATCAGAGATGGAAGCACAGTGATACATACATTCCAACAGAAATAGCGCAAGTACATGGTTATCACAGAGAATAATACAACATTACATGAATGTTACATTATCAAAAAATACAAAAGTACATAATACATGAAGAGATATACAAGAACAAAGAGGTGCTCACGAGTAGCAAGAGGGCCTCGGGAGCCAAACAGGAGAAAAGCTAGGAGGAAGAACTACGGCATGATCAAGCTTCCGCTGCGCCACTCTGATCTGCTACAACCAAGCCACCGTGATCCAGGCTCTAGAATCTGGACATGGGAATCCAGGGTTGTTAGCAACCCCAGCGAGTACATATAATAAAGCCAGGTGGCGTGCATAACAGATACATGTGTACAGGAAATGTGTATCGTGAACATAAACATGTATGAACATGAAGTAAGACTGTAAGTAGATAACTATAGGAAATCAGTTATATAAGCTCACATTACCGATCAGTGAGATTAGTACATCGAAGGAATAATCCAAACAAGGAAACTCTCATATATATACCCTATACATCACGTCACTGTAATCTGAGTTTATATAATCTGACTTTTCCTTCACAACAATAATAATGAAACAATATGGAAGCAATCAAATAACCAACAAGATAGCACAAGTATAAGTGGTGGGCAGTATAGGTCAAGAGTATAGCTGGTCATATATCAGGAGCATGTTATTATTAATTATTAATACTCATCTGATTTGTATACATCGATATGTGTCCATCCCACATACCTCAATATACAGACCGAGGAGTAAGTCATTAGAAACTAATGGGGATCGACGAACCATGTTTAGAATGGGTCCCGTACATGCCCGGGACAACGGTCAAGGAGTATCCAGTACTGAGCTGGAACGTACCGCTAGGTACCGTGACTTATTGTACGCCCGAACAGGAATAGGATGTCACCGCTCCACAGGAATAGGCCCAGGGGCTTATGGTACAACCGGCAGGCAAGGGAGTAGGGGTGCCAGTACACCCCACGGAAACGCCTGGTGGCCTCCAGGTCGAATCCAAGTATATGGCCGCGCGACACTATAAGACCATCATAAACATGGAGACTATATCGGTAATCATCAGTTTACCCCATCCCGGTGTAAGTTGTCTACTTATTATAATTTGTCCAGTGATAATGTCCACAGAGTATTCATAGTAATCCTATATTCATGGTTATTCTATTACGGGGCCAACATGAGTATAGTATCAGGAGTAATGTCAGGTGCCTCCCTATTTCAGGGGTTCAAGTATACAGGAGTACAGGAGTTCAGGAGTACCAGATATCTGGTAATAATAATATAATAATCATGTCATGTCCCCGTAACAGTGATAGTCATGAATATGTCATATAATCAGGTATCAGGGGTGGTAATGTCTGGTCAAGAGTCATGATGTCAGGTCCAGGTATTTGTACCACATGAAAGTATAGCATATACCGTGTGTCAATAGCAGGAGTCAAGTACGACATATCAAGTATCGGTGTCCAAGGTCAAGTGATAAGTGTAGCAAGACAAGTATCGAGGTCGGGTATCACATGTCAAATATAGTATGGCAAGTATCAATACCAGGTGTCACATATCACATATAGCATGGCAAATATCAGTTTCAAATATAGCATGAAAGATATCGGTGTCAAATATTGTGTACCAGTGTAAATACCAAGTGTCGGTGACATAAGTCATATATCAGGTGTAACATGCCAAATGTCGGTATAATTACTGTATATCAAGCATAACATGTCCAGGGTCGGGTAAATATCGAGTGCAACATCATATATTAATTTGCATAGCATGATATTATGTATTAAATTTACGTTAATAAGTACTAAGCATGCTAACATATCCATATCTCAATCCCATGTTTAAAATACAAGAGGGTTTATTTTTAAATGTATTAAAAATACTCGCATAATAATAAAGTAGAGGTATGCCAAAAATGAAATTGTACTCGCCTGAAACCGGGTAAAATACCGGTTAGAATCTGGGGAATCAGCGAACCGTTCAAGTATACCTCAAGCCCACAATATATATTAAAATATATAATTATAAATATTTATATAAATATTTTAGAGGGAAGAGAGAGAAGAGAGAGGAGAGAGAAAGTTGTAGGAAAAAAGGAGGGAAAATGAGGTGTATTTCGGAATAAAATTGGGATTTAAAGGAGAGGGGTAGGGGTGTAAATAGAGTGTTGTAGTTTTAGAAAGAGGGTGGGGGTATTTTAGGAAGGAGGGATTTCTTTTTATTTAGGGATGAAATGGAAAGGAAAAAGGAAAGAAAGAAAAGAAGAAAGAAAGAAAGAAATGAAAAGGAGGAGGAGGGGGAGTGGGGTGGCCGGCCGCCAGCGGTGGCCGGCCGCCAGGCGGCGGCGCGGTGGAGGCCGCGCGCGCGCGCTGGTAGGGAGAGGGAGGTGAGGTGTTGGGTTTTGTTTGTTGATGTTGTTGTTGTTGTTGTTTTGATGGAGGTGATGGGTGGTGGTGGTGGTTGTGGTGGTGGTGGTGGGTTTTGGTGGTGTTGGGGAGATAGAGGAGGTGGAGGAGGTGGTGATGGAGTAGTTGGAGGGGAGGAGAATTTGATGTGGTGGGGGAGAATTTTGGAGAAGATGAAGGTGGGTGGTGATGGGTTTTGGGTTAAATTGGAGGTGGTGGAGGAGTTATTTGAGGTTGATGGAGGTGGAGGGTGGTTGTGGGGTGATGGGGAGTGCGGGTGGCGGCGGCTAGGGCGGCGCCGGAGGTGGTGGTGGTGATGATGGAGCGGCGGCGGTGATGGTGCGTGAGTAAGAGTTTGGAGGTTGAAGGTGAAGTTGAAGTGGAATTGTTTTGGGTTTTTGTTTGAAAATAATTTGAAAAGGTACGGATGTTTAATAGGGATGGAGGAGAGTAAATGGGGATGGTGGAGGGAGTGGTTGCTCACTGCTCAGTCCATGCCCTGCTGCCCCCTCCTTGCTGCGTTGGTGATGAAGAGATGGGAGTGGGTGAAGGAGGAGAAAAGAAAAGAAGAAAAGGAAGAAAGTCAAAGGAAAAAGGAGTTAATAAAATAAAATAAAATAGTTTAAAAAATTTTATTATTAAGTAATTTATTTATTATAATTTCTGAAAGTATAAGTAGTGGGGGTAGGGAAGGAAAAAGTGCGGAAAGTTAAGACCAGTAATAAATATTATTATTTTAATAAGGCGAAAATTTGACTGTTTCAGAATCGTTCCGAAAAATTCGCAAAAATAAAAATATTATTCTAAGATGTTTGTTGAAATCGGATTTGAAAAATATAATATGGTTTTCAAAATAAAAATCCTGGAATCATCTGGTAATACCGACCGACAACAGAATCGGTCAAATTTTGATAAATTTTGAAAAATCCCAAAAAAATGTATTTTGATAGAAAATGATATTCTAAGATGTACTATGAAAACCGTTTTTGAAAATTCAATCCCATTTGAAAACTAAAAATCTAGGAATCAGTCAGCGATGCCGACTGACACCGGTTTTGGAGATTTTGCAGAAAAATTTCAGAAAATTCCAGAAAATCATGAAAAATCTAAAAAATATTAGAAAACAGTCTCTGAAACTAAAATCGGTCAAATCAAACTGCCAGAAAGTCAAATTGGGCTACTAGTTGGTATCGGGTTCCCGGTCGGATCAGGGCTTACAATAGATCTGAGAATCCAGATCTGATACTTAACAATATGAGAAATCACAACTTAAAAATTAATATTAGAAGAAAATTACAATAACATGATCGAAAAGTTGGGACACGCATCTGGGTACGTATCCCGGGAATGGGGTGCTACAAAAATCATAATTATGGGCCTTCTTCTCCATTAAATATTGGACTTGAAAAAAGAGAGAAAAAACAATAAAAATCCCATATTATTCACATAATGCATAGTATGGTGGTATAAAATGATGCATAAATGAACTCTAATCAAAAACTTCCAACGGGGTTAATTTTGTCAAACATCATGTCATTCATCAATTTGGTGTCCCTAGGCGGATTATCCATGATAACGGTCCCTAATTTGTGAGCCAGGTATTCTATCGGTTCTGTGATAAGTATCGGATTCAGAATGTGGCATCAACCGCTTATAACCCTGCTGCAAATGGATTGACGAAAGCATTCAACAAGATAATTATCAAGCTACTCAAAAAATTCATCTCATCAAATAAACGAGACTGGAATGAGAAGCTTGGTGAATGTCTTTGGGCCTACCGAACCACAGTTCGGACCCCGAAAGGCAATACGCCTTTTTTCCTGGTATATGGGTGCGAAGCAATCACATCGTTAGAAATCTAGATGCCGTCGTTATGACTCGCTTTAATGACTAGAATGACAAAAGAAGACAATGATCAGTTACGTCTTCAAGAGCTCGAAGCCCTAGATGAGAAGCGACTACAAGCTCAACAACATATTGAGTTGTGTCAAGCGCGAATTTCAAAGGCCTTTAATAAGAAGATTAAGCAAAGGGTTTTCTAGAAATGAGATTTGGTTTGGCCGTCAGACGACCGATGATTATGACGCACAAAACCAAAGATAAATTTCAGCCCTAATGGGAAAGACCGTTTGTGATAGAAACAGTCTATTCAAATGGAGCATATCACATTATGGCCTCAGACGGTGACATGCTCATGATGTCGATCAGCGACAAGTTCTTAAAGAAGTATTATCCTTGATAGGATCCTTCTTATGATCAAGTTAACATTACTCCCTGATCAAGACCTTCAGATCCAAGATATTTAGTAAGAGCGCTCCTCTCTTTCCACAACGAGATCATATTGTTATAAACCAGTGTCGAGTCGATCGAACACCAGTGGCATCAAAGAAGAAACAAGGTATCAAATTGCTTTAGCCTTATCACTCTTCTCCAGTATATAAATATGTACCTATATCCAACTTTGAAGAATAGGTCATATTTTGAAGTCAAGCATGTCTAAGTAACAGTTTCCGGTAGATGGTTTATGGTTATATACCTTCCTGCTCCTGTTCGATCGATCGAAGCTCGACCCAACGACAAAAGGTCCGACCAATCAAATGGGTTTATCTGATGACTTGTCAAGTCGAACTCATTGAAGAAGGTTCGTGACGCATTCTCTTGTAGAACCTTTCTACTGTTCTATGTTCATATCAAAAATATGGTGATCGATCGAATAAGGAGTTTAGCTGATGATTTGTCAAGTCGAACTCATTAAAGAAGGTTCGTGACACATCCTTCTGTAGAATCTTTCCAATATGGAAACAAGATATGGAATGACAGAGAGTCCACGACGAACGATAATCTTCAGATCAAGATCTCATGAATTCATGTCCATTCCTTTAATCCCTAACCTACCTACAGAGTGAAAACCTACAGGGAAGCATTACGTTACTCAAAGTAACAAAATAATCCAACGCCTCTAACAGCTAAGGATAGAGGAAAATGTTGGCCTTTAAGCCCAACATAAATCCTTGACAACTCATCATGCTGAGAGGAATAGCATGGCTAGCCCAACTCAAATGATAGTTGGTAAAGGCATATCAAATCCGTTGACAGCTGAGGATTTGCTAAAAATCCTAAGGGACCTGTTCTCATTTGATTCCTCTCAAAAAAAATCACTTATCAATTCCGGTCCATGGAATGGTAAGACCATATAAGAAGGTATTCATTTTCGTGGCGAAACAATGAGTCAAACATATCATGTTAACATCAAACCTCTGATAGTAAGTCTCTAATCTACTCCCCAGCAGATAAAATCAACATCCCCAATAAGAATGATAAGGTTCATCAAAATTACTGTTATGTTCAAATACCTCTAACAGTAACAAAATCCTGGTCATGTTAACATTATACCTCTAACAGGTTGTTTTTCAAATCTCATTCTAAATCCCTACGGAGTTCCCTGATATATAATCTTTCATGAGAATTATATTTCGTAGCTCCCCAGCGAGTTTCTGGTAGACTCCCCTCAAAGTCTATTATTTCCCACTTAGACCCCAATGGACTTTCTTAGTTGTCACGTTAACAATATACTTCTGACAATTTCTTCTAAAAATATTCGAAGGAGATATCAATTTTTCATGAAATTTATGATCAAACCTTATTTCCCCTGAGGGGATTATTTCTTTTACCGTCATGTCTAGTTTGTCACCTCTGAACGGTAAAAATCCTGAGTTTAGTGGATTCTCAATCAGTTATGTCCATTATTACCTCTGAGCTGACAGATAACTAAGTCTCATCTTTCAGTCCAGTAGGGATTATTCCTTTGTCGTTATGTCCAGTTCGCCACCTCTGAATGGCTGGGTTCTGAGTCTAGCAACTCCTAATCAGTTATGTCTATATTACCTCTGAACCGACGGGTATCTAAATCTCTCTTTCTTATGGTACTTCAACTGTCATGTCCAGTTCACCACATCTGAACAGATAAGTCCATAACTTTGTCCTCCTTTCCTCTATCAGGTCAGGAGATCTTACTGTCATGTTAATATTAAATCTCTGAACAGCAGATTGTGAATCTGAGGTCTCTTAGTTGGTCATGTCCAGTCAACCACCTCTGAACCAACAGAACCCTAGATCCAATCTATCTTTGCAGTCCCTTCTGGACTAGCTGCCAAGTTAATACGACCTCCTCTGGCAGCGGATTTGAAGTCTAGTGTGTCTTAGTCTATCATGTCCAGTTTATCACCTCTGAATAGACGGTCCCGAAAATCAAGTTCATCTCCATTTTGTTATCATGACCAGGTCATCACCTCTGAATGGCAAAATTTCTCATGTCTAGTTTGTCGCTTTTAATTGGCAAATCCTAGGCTTCATTTGTCCTAGTTCAAGTAGGAACTATCACAGGTTGTAATGTCTAATTCATCATAACCTATTCATAAATTTGATGATCTTTATTCTGTTATGTTAATATTTACCTCTGAACAGTAAAGATCGTCAAGCTCACTTTTTTCCATCCTCATCTCAATATGATTTGAGTCGAGCTATTTCTCGAATTTATTTAGTAAATAATCCTATCAGTCCATCACCTCTGACTAGATTAGTTATACCATCATTTCCTTTCTTTTTGAGGGTTGCAGTACAACTTGAAAGTAAGAATTGCAAACTCAGAAGACAAAGCAAGTTGGAATTACAACAGACGAGTCAAATAAAATTACTTTTTATTCATTCAAAAAGGGGGATACATGGATTACAAGCTATGAAGGTGCTTCATAAGACTTTATCCGTTCTTTAAGGATGGTTAGCCTATTCTTGCTCTCTTCAGTAGCTCTGATGAATGTCTGTGATCTCAACTCGGTCTCATTAAAGTTCGCTGTATGGGACAGACGAGCCTCGATTTCAACCAAAGTTGCCCTCTGTGCTAGCTTCTGTTGCAGGACTTCATCATTATAGGCCTCGAGCTGCTCTAACCGAGCGATCTCCTAAGGACGCACCGGTTCAGCCTTGGATAGAATAAGATTGGCTCTCTTGATCATCTCCTTGGCCTTCTCAATCTTATCCTTAGCGTCGAGAAGAGCACTATTAGAAGCATCTATGACATCTCTAATTTCTACTTTCCTTGCCTCCAAGGATTTTAAATCTGAAGATATGGCCTTAGCTGCTTCCTGTGCTGCAAGATGGGCTTCACGCATCTGAGAAGCAAGACATTCAAGCTTTTCATTAACTGAGTAGTTCAAATCTGAATTGCTAAGATGGCGCCATTCGTCAACATCCCTCTCGAGCCTTTCCACTAGAAGCTCCAATGCAGCAGCCTGGTCATCCCCTCCAAAGTCTCGAATGCTTTCAATATTTTGAGAGAGTATCACCTTCAAAGCAAAAAATGAGGTAGTCGAGCCCTTCAAGACCAAAGCAACGGATCGCTTCAAACTCTTGTAGAAGCTGTCAACTATCTCAGCCACAAATTCTTGCTCAGCTTCAATTACTCCCGGTGACGAGTAGTACCTAAAGACAAAGATTCCACTGGTTTCACGGTCATAACAGTAGAGGAAGTGGCAAAAACACTGGCAGGAGGAGGACGAGGAATTGCCGGTGATTGAGGAGGAGTTTTCATTGAAACTAACACATGCCACAATAGAAGCAGGACTGGTGACTACTTCAGGAAGAACTTGAAAATCACCTAGAGGGGGGGTGAATAGGTGATAATGCTAATCAATGCACAATTTAAAATTTATGATGCAACAATCTCACAAAGCAAGTGAATATAGCAATGAATATAGAGAGAAGGTAATAAGAGCAATGAAAATAGAGCAAGAATTAAGAGCAAGTAAACCAAACGCAAACACCGAGAATTGTTATCGAGGTTCGAGCACCCAGCTCTACTTCCCCGCCTTCCCCAGAAGGATTCCAACCACTTCCACTATCACGAAGATGTTACAAATTCACCAGAGTACCCAACTCCACAATCTCAAGTACAAGCAATCTCTTAGTAGTCAAAAGACACAAACTCTCTCTTGCAAAATTCTCTTCCCTTACAAAGGTCCTTAGAGAATAATGAGTAGGAATGAAGCTCTTGTGTGCAAGGAGAAAGAAAAAGAAATCAGAGAGTTCTTGAAAACACTTCAGAAAATGAGAGAGAATTTCAGCACAAAAACCAAGAAACCAAGTCTTTTTGAATGCCTTAAACTTGTGGAAATTTTGATAATTTTCTTGTAACCAATCTCTCCCTAAACACCCCTATTTATAGGAGAGGGCTAGGGTTTAGAGATAAAACACATTTAAGGCTAATCAGAAAGTATTAAAACCAAAACATGTCATTTAAACACACTTAAGTGAGAAAAGGACAAAAAATAAACCAGCTTAGGAAATAGCCGTTACTGTTCAAACGGCTACCTCGGTCGACCGGCCCGGTCGACCGCTAGTTCAAAAAAATAGCCGTTGCAGGCTAACGGTCGACCGCCCAGTCGACCCAAAAATACAGAGAGCAGAAGTCTTGCAGTCAGGCATGTCTCGGTCGATCGTCCGGGTCGACCGTGAAACGTGCACACTGATACGCACAGCAGCCAGAACTCCGGTCGACTGGGTCGGCCGACCGGCTTGACCTGACATTGGGTCGGTCGACCCTTGCGGTCGACCGGCTCAGGTCAAAAGCCAAAACAAAAACGAAATTTTGAGGAGAAATCTATTTTTAACAAAATAGTTTTGAATAGAGATATATATAATGGATAAAAATGAGTTTGTTGGCTGAAGATTGTATACTAACTATTTTTGTACATATTATAGGAAATATGTTTGGAAACAAGATGTGCGCAAAAACGTGTGTGATAGAGCTTCAAACCTATTCACTATTTTTTAACAAAACTCTAAAATAAAAACAATCTAATAAATTATCTTGAGCAATCTTGAAGTCTTGATCCATGCAATGCCTTGCTAGAGCCTTCTCTTCTATGTTCCTTCCTTGATGTGCAAAAAGCCTTCTTTGCTTCATGAACCTAGAAGTTTTTGCAATAGCTAAGCAATGGCCTCCAAATATGGTACTAACCTGAAACTATCTTAAACAAACTCATTAGTACCAAATAGCTCCTATTTGTTTTGTTATCATCAAAACTCTAAACAAATGGAGAGTGTAACCTTTTAGGCCAACAATCTCCCCCTTTTGATGATGACAAAACAAATAGGCTATGAGCAAAAATATAGGGGAGGAGAAAGCTCCCCCTCAAATTATGCTATCATAAAAACAATGTAAGGTGCAAGCAAAAACCATCAAACCAAAAACCATATGATTAAAAATTCAAAATATGCTTGCAAAACACTTAAACTCAAAAACAAGAAATAGAAATCATGAAACTAATTAAACATGTATAAACTCATATGGAACCAAAACCATATGAACTCATAATTCTATCATAAAAACTCATTCTCCCCCTTTTTGTCATACATCAAAAAGGGTTATGAAAACATTTTTATTCAATAACATAAACATTAAGTTCACCACAAATGAAGGAAAATCTAGCAAAATCAAGTGGTTTAGTGAAAATATCGGCTAGTTGCAAATCCGTAGAAACATAATCAATATCTATATCTCCTTTCTCAAAATGATCTCTAAGAAAGTGATATCTAATCTCAATGTGCTTGGTCTTACTATGTTGATTTGCATTCTTTGTTATATGTATAGTACTAGTATTATCACAAAATATTTTTATATGGTTATAATGCAAATCATAATCAAGGAGAGTATGTTTCATCCAAAGGACTTGTGCACAACAAGCCCCCGCGGTAACATACTCCGCCTCGGCGGTTGAGAGAGCTACGGAGTTTTGTTTCCTAGAGGACCATGAAACAAGACAATTACCAAGAAATTGACATGTCCCACTAGTACTCTTTCTATCTACTCTACAACCCGCATAGTCGGCATCCGAATAACTCATCATTGAGAAATCTCTGGTTTTCGGATACCATAGACCCATTCCAATCGTTCCCTTAATATAACGAATAATGCGTTTTACCGCAATAAGATGGGACTCTTTGGGACACGATTGAAATCTAGCACAAAGACACACACTAAACATGATATCCGGCCTACTTGCCGTCAAATACAAAAGACTACCTATCATGCTTCTATACAATTTAATATCAACATTTTTACCCTGGTCATCCTTATCAAGCTTGGTGGTAGTTGCCATGGGAGTGTTGCAAACCTTTGAGTCTTCAAGTCCAAACCTCTTTACGAGTTCCTTTGCGTATTTGGCTTGACATATGAAGTTTCCATCTTGCAATTGCTTGATTTGGAGTCCAAGAAAGAAATTAAGCTCACCCATTGAAGACATTTCAAACTCACATTGCATAACCTTTTCAAATTCCTTGCATAAAAACTCATTAGTAGAACCAAAAATTATATCATCAACATAAATTTGCACAATTAAAATGTCATTATCAACATGCTTAGTGAATAGTGTTGTATCTACTTTGCCTTTAATAAAATCATTTGAAATGAGAAAACTAGAAAGCCGTTCATACCAAGCTCTTGGAGCTTGTTTCAATCCACACAAAGCTTTATCAAGTTTAAAAACAAAATCGGGATGAACATGATCAACAAAATCGGGAGGTTGTTCAACATAAACTTCTTCATTTATAAAACCATTCAAAAATGCACTTTTCACATCCATTTGAAAAAGTTTAAAATTTTTGAAAGATGCAAAAGCTAGTGTCATCCGTAGGGCTTCAAGCCATGCTACGGGTACAAAGGTCTCCTCAAAGTCAATTCCCTCAACTTGAGTGTAACCTTGGGCCACTAACCTAGCTTTATTCCTAATCACATTTCTGAACTCATCCATCTTATTTCTAAAGATCCACTTAGTACCAATTATTGGTCTATCGTGGGGCCTAGGAACAAGGTGCCAAACTTGGTTGCGCTCAAATTGATTGAGTTCCTCTTGCATGGTTAGCAACCAATATGAGTCCGCCTCGGCTTCGAGGATGCTTTTGGGTTCAAAATGAGAAATGAAAGCAAAGTTACCACATAGGTCATGGAGTTTGGAGCGAGTTGTTACCCCTTTAGATGCATCACCTAAGATGAGCTCCTTGGGATGATTTGTGGCATATCTCTAAGCTTTAGGAAGCGGTTGAGAGCTTTCCTCTTTATCCTCTTGAATGTCACCAATTGGTTCTTGCTTATCATCTTGAGTGGGTGAGTCCTTCAAGGATAGTCTCTCCATATCTTCACCTAATGGTTCAATCTCTACAACATTCTCAACAAACACATTAGATTCTTCAAATTTAACATGCATGGATTCTTTAATGGTAAGTGAAGATCTATTGAATACTCTATAAGCTTTACTAGTTGTAGAATATCCAACAAAGATTGCTTCATAAGCCTTAGCATCAAATTTACCCAAGTTATCTTTAGTGTTCAAAACAAAACACTTGCATCCAAAAACTTTGAAATATGCAACATTAGGTTTTCTAGAATGATACATTTCAAAAGATGTTTTGAAAGAATTTTTACATAAATAAATACGATTTGATATATAGCATGCGGTGTTTACGGCCTGGGCCCATAGATATTGAGGGAGGTCATACTCACTTATCATTGTCCTAGCCATCTCTTGAAATGTTCTATTTTTCTTTTCTACAACTCCATTTTGTTGTGGAGTTCTAGGACAAGACATTTCATGCTTAATTCCTTTTCATCACAATAAGTCATGAAGAGTTGGTTAACAAACTCACCACCTCTATCACTCCTTATTCTCAAAATCGAAAAACCCTTTTCTTTTTCAACTCTTTTTCGAAAAATCTTAAAACGAGAAAAAGTTTGATCTTTGTGTTCCAAGAAGAAAACCCAAGTGAAACGGGAAAAATCATCAACTAAAACAAATGCATATCTACTACCATTTATACTTTTAGTTTTAGTTTGTCCAAAAAGATCCATATGAATTAATTCTAAAGGCCTAGTTGACATGATATCCTTGATTGGTTTGAAGGAAGACTTGGTTTGTTTCCCAAGTTGGCACGCACCATAAATGCGATCTTTCTCAAACTTCAAGCAAGGAATACCCTTCACCAATTCCTTTGAATTAATCCTAGAAAGATGGTCAAAAGATGCATGTCCTAATCTTCTATGCCAAAGCCAAGAATTTCATCAAAAGCATTTAAACATTTTGTAGAACATTCCACATTAAGTATGTCAATGATATAAACATTATCATCATGAAAATCGGTGATAATACAATCATTGGTTTTAACATCAAAGATTTTGCAAAAAGAATCATCAAAAACAACCTTAAGTCCACGGTCACAAAATTGACTAATGCTAAGCAAATTATGTTTCAAACCATCAACAAGTACAACATTTTCTATAGTAGGAGATGCACCAATTTGAATGTTACCTATACCGATGATAGTGCCTTTGGAGTCATCCCCGAAGGTGACGGAGCCACCTTCCACGTACCTTGATAGGGTTGTAAAGTTATTGATGTCCCACGTCATGTGTCTTGAACAACCACTATCAAGGTATCACCGCTCCCTACGTCTTGGAGCCTTAGTGTGTACCTACATCAAATAATTAGGACTTGATTTTGGTACCCACATTTTCTTGGGTCCTAAAGAGTTAGTTTCATTTACCCAAAAAAGATTATTGGTTCTATTTACTTGATCATAACAAAATTTAGCCAAATGTCCATTCTTACCACAATATGTGCATCTATACACTCTACCATATTTAAAAGCATAGTGAGTGTGTGATTTGTGAGCATGAGAATTGTGAGCATGAAAAGATTTAGCATGAGAAGTGTTATGTGTAGTATGAGCATGAGGAATCTTAACATGTGAATCTTTAGCATGAGAGGTGTGCTTTTTAGAAAACATTTTTTCAAGTTTCTTAGTGTTAAAAGCACAATCCTTTAAAGTTCAAAATCAACAATTCTAGTTTTTAAAGAAGAAATTTCTTTTTCATCAATCTTAGGAAATTTTTCTTTACAAGCAACTTTGTAAGCACTAAATTCATTTTGGGTAGAAAAGAGAGTTGAAGAAATTTCATCTTTTTCTTTAGAAATAATAGCAAGTTGATTCTTAAGAAAAGCAACTTCCTTTTCCAATTTAGAGCATTCAATCTTTTTATTATCATATGTTTCTGAAAGTTCAACAAAGGCATGAATAAGAACTTCTTTACTTAATTCATCATCTTCATCATCAGGAGGTTGAGGGGTTACCTTTGGTGTGTTTGCCATGAAACACATATTCGCTATATCCGCCTCTTCCTCGGACTTGCTTTTCGAATCCCAAGTTGCCTTGTACGCTTTCTTTTCTTCCGGTTTCTTTGGCTTGAAGGAGGAGGTCATCTTCTTCTTGAACTCCGGGCAATCGGTCATGATATGTCCGGGTTTTCGGCAATTGTAGTATATAATTCTTCTCTCCTCTTTGCCTTCAAATTTCCTTCGGAAGTTGAGCTTGTTCCTCCGGTACATTCTCTTCACATTGCGAACAAGTAGTGATAGCTCCTCATCTTCTTCTTCATCTTCTTCATCGTTTTCAAGAGTGGATGAAGACTTGAAGGTTATGGATTTCTTCTTTAGTGGAGCAGCCTCTTCTCTTGCTTTCTTTTCCATCTCATAGGTCTCTAAGTTCCCAATGAGACTAATTAGGTCCATCTCATCCTTGTCGTTCAATTCTTTCAAGGTGGTGGCCTTGATCTCCCATGATGTAGGAAGTGCCTGAATCACTTTTCGCACCTTTTGGTCATTGGAGATGTCATCACCTAAAGAAGAAAGAGCATTGGTAATTTTAGTAAATCTAGTAATCATACAATCAATAGATTCTTCATCAATCATTTTAAAGGATTCATATTGGGACTTTAAGAGATCTATCTTAGCTCTCTTAACTTGTGAAGTCCCCTCGTGTGTGACCAATAAATGTTGCCAAATCTCATAGGCGGATTGACAATGAATTACCCGTGTAAGGTCATCCTCATTCAAGGCGGTTAATAGGGAGTTTTGGGCCTTAGAGTTAGCTTCATATTCTCTAAAGGTAAAGTCGGTCCATGTGCTTTCATCACTATCGGGTGCAACATATGGTTTGGTCAAGGATTTAGCTACTAAGCTACCTAAAGATTGCAAAAAGATAGTCATCCTAACCTTCCAAATAGGGAAGTTGAGTCCATCAAATTTAGGAGGGGTTTTGATGTTACCGGCCATGTTTACTAGTGAATGAATGATGGAATGAAAATGTTGATTAGCAAATATTAAGGATCTCTCTAAGGATGTTAAGCCAAACCTAGAGTCCAAGCTCTGATACCAATTGAAAATCACCTAGAGAGGGGGTGAATAGGTGATAATGCTAATCAATGCACAATTTAAAATTTATGATGCAACAATCTCACAAAGCAAGTGAATATAGCAATGAATGTAGAGAGCAAGTAATAAGAGCAATGAAAATAGAGCAAGAATTAAGAGCAAGTAAACCAAACGCAAACACCGAGAATTGTTATCGAGGTTCGAGCACCCAGCTCTACTTCCCCGCCTTCCCCAGAAGGATTCCAACCACTTCCACTATCACAAAGATGTTACAAATTCACCGGAGTACCCAACTCCACAATCTCAAGTACAAGCAATCTCTTAGTAGTCAAAAGACCACAAACTCTCTCTTGCAAAATTCTCTTCCCTTACAAAGGTCCTTAGAGAATAATGAGTAGGAATGAAGCTCTTGTGTGCAAGGAGAAAAGAAAAAGAAATCAAAGAGTTCTTGAAAACACTTCAGAAAATGAGAGAGAATTTCAGCACAAAAACCAAGAAACCAAGTCTTTTTGAATGCCTTAAACTTGTGAAAATTTTGATAATTTTCTTGTAACCAATCTCTCCCTAAACACCCCTATTTATAGGAGAGGGCTAGGGTTTAGAGATAAAACACATTTAAGGCTAATCAGAAAGTATTAAAACCAAAACATGTCATTTAAACACACTTAAGTGAGAAAAGGACAAAAAATAAACCAGCTTAGGAAATAGCCGTTACTGTTCAAACGGCTACCTCGGTCGACCGGCCTGGTCGACCGCTAGTTCAAAAAATAGCCGTTGCAGGCTAACGGTAGACCGCCCGGTCGACCCAAAAACAGAGAGCAGAAGTCTTGGAGTCAGGCATGTCTCGGTCGACCGTCCGGGTCGACCGTGAAACGTGCACACTGATACGCACAGCAGCCAGAACTCCGGTCGACTGGGTCGGTCGACTGGGTCGGCCGACCGGCGTGACCTGACATTGGGTCGGTCGACCCTTACGGTCGACCGTCTTAGGTCAAAAGCCAAAACAAAAACAAAATTTTGAGGAGAAATCTATTTTTAACAAAATAGTTTTGAATAGAGATATATATAATGGATAAAAATGAGTTTGTAGGCTGAAGATTGTATACTAACTATTTTTGTACATATTATAGGAAATATGTTTGGATACAAGATGTGCGCAAAAACGTGTGTGATAGAGCTTTAAACCTATTCACTATTCTTTAACAAAACTCTAAACTAAAAAACAAATCTAATAAATTATCTTGAGCAATCTTGAAGTCTTGAGCCATGCAATGCCTTGCTAGAGCCTTCTCTTCTATGTTCCTTCCTTGATGTGCAAAAAGCCTTCTTTGCTTTATGAACCTAGAATTTCTTGCAATAGCTAAGCAATGGCCTCCAAATATGGTACGAACCTGAAACTTATCTTAACAAACTAATTAGTACCATATAGCTCCTATTTGGTTTGTTATCATCAAAACTCTAAACAAATGGAGAGTCTAACCATATGGGCCAACAGAACTGGCTCAACAACCAGTGTCAAAGACGTAGGGCTGGTAATTATCCTCAGCCCAGTGGTTGTCATGATAGGCAACGTCAAGAAAACCACTGACATTTCACCTACCGATCCAACTGGGAGTGAGAGTGGTTTTGTAGCCACTTTCTTATCAGCCTCTTTAACTCCACCGGCTGGCTCAAGTTGATAAGATGGCAGGTAGTGATACAAAGCATCCAACTCAGCAACATCTGTTGCGGCTGAAGTATTGGCCTCGCCCCTGATTCCCTCGGGAAGATCAGTTGGTTTCTATGAAGTTGATGCACCTAACGGTGGAACACCTGTGAAAGGACTTTGTTGAAATAAGGCATAACGACTATCAGGAGAGAATTGTTTACAAGAGATTAAAGTATTACCAAGAGGCGATACCGCCTCAATTGCCTCAGTAACAGTCTCTTTCTGGACTTCCTCGACGGCAACGCTAATTCAACTAGGCTCCATAGAAAAGACTTTGGCAGATACAGGAGGGACGTACAACTCACTTTCGCTCGTCGAAGCCTCTGTGGTTCATCCTATAGAGCTGGAGGCCAGGGGAGTCTCTTTCGAGGTCCCAACACCCGAAGGACCGACATCAGCCGCGTCACCTCTGGAATCTCCTGAAACGATGAAGTAGCTAGCCTCATCACCTTCCTTATAAGTAAACAGGGGATCATAATAATCTCCCTGTTCTCCTGCAATTTTGAATCTTGGTTCTCTTGCAGTCTCGGTTCCTAAATCGTAGGATAAACGAATGAGTTGTATGAAATATATAGGCACAAGTCAAGAAAAAAAGAGAAGGAAAATGAGTTAAACTAATCTTACCCAGGCTGGGAACAGCTTTATCAATCGTCTGCTTTTGCGCTGATAGTTTAAATAACTAATGGGGCAGGAGGAGGAGGAGGAGGCACTGCAGCTAATTCGCCCTCTGTAATAATGGTGCGAGTATAGCGACGAGGCTTCTTCACTACTCTCTTCCTACGGGACCCACCTTGCCGTTTTCTTTTGAAGTGGACGTCGGGATCTTCTTCCTCCACCTCTTCCACCTCCACGTCTTCCATAGGGACTATGCCCACTCCATCAGGAGCATCTGGTGGAACCTTAGCGCCTACGACTCCTTCAAAATGGGGGCTTTCTGCGTCCGAAGCTTCACTATCGACAGTGGTGACGAACTCCAGGAGGCCTGGCACCAGACCCTTTTGGCTTCACCCCTTTCGGTGACTTTCCACTTCAGCCGTTGAGAAATCAACTTCACGCCAAAAGAGTTGATAGAAAATCTATTAGGCACAGAGTTTGAAGTCTTATACCACTGACAGAACCCTAAAGTCGTCAGAAGGTTTGGGGTCCTCAACGGCATGCACAGTCGTGCCTCAGTGCAGCCATAATGAAGAACTGCGAGGCACAAGCACCATCAATAAGGCTCCCCATGAAGGCCAGACTAGTGTTCAGGTTACCAACATAGAGTTGGTCATACCCGAACTGATGAGCAAATCGACTCAAGACATAAGGCTCCAAATAGCAGGTATCCCCGCTTCTGTACACCGGATGAGATGGCCGGATGCTAACCAGCCATTCAAAGATCCCTCGACTCAGCGACGTCTTCCCATCCCCCACATCCGAAAAATGTCCTCATCTGCAAGCCCGCAGTGAGCCACTTCAGGAGTATCTTCCAAGTTGGGGAACAAATAATTCCTCCAGCTCTTCGAACTACTCGAAGCTCCCTTATGGCCCCCATGCGCACTCGAGCAAATGTAAAAATGGCACATCAACTCTCGGTAAGTCTCGAACAGGGCCAGCTCCTGCTTCTCCAGAAGTGCCAATTCCGCCTCGTATGGGAAGTATTCTTCATAAAGGAGAGATCCCATTGGCAGAGCAGAGACTTTTCACATCTCGTGCAAAGCCATACCCAATTCGCCTACAGGGGTAAAGAAAGTCCTTGTAGTTGGATAGTATAACTCGAAGATGGCATAGAAGTTCGCAACGCTCATCTGAATGCCATAGCGGGTTGCCCTGATAGCCTCGTAAAGTCCTAACCTCTCTAAATCCTTTTCAAAATGGGCCAAGACATATAGAGTCAAGTCCCTCCACCAGGCCTTGGGGAGATGAATCCAGCCTGGGGTCCTAAAATCAGTTGCTGGATAGTTGCCATAGACTTTGAAGAACTGATTTCCAAAGGTTTGAGCCATAGCGGGATTTTCCCCCGCCGGGATGTCTTGGAGAACATTTCCAGAGTGAAGACCCAATTACAGTGAGGAGGACCTACTCTTGTATAACCAGGAGACGCAGCAATCAATTTTCCCACATGAACGGAGTCACTGGTCCGAGTCACTTGCCACTTCATCTTCTGGGGCCTCGTCATGCATTAGAAGAAAGACAACAGGAAATGACGCTTGCTAGATGGGAGGTAATACTTCTCGCCATCTAGATTGAAGATCCACTGCTCTTCCCCGGCCAGCAGCTGATGATCGGTGTCTGGCGCTGCATTCCTAAACATGAAGTCGGGCTTCTGATAAATTTTTTGATCACAATCCTCGAGGGAAGCAGTAGTTAAGATGCTCCTCATGGTACGCTGATCTCCGGCGTAGATCAGGGCATCCCGGCCAGGAGCGCTCCGCTCACTGAATAATGAGGCTTACCCCTAGAATTGCAGACTAACATTGCCATCCAGTCCCCTGGCTGTTCTAAAGAGACCGTTCAAAGGACCCGGAGTATAGTATACTGCAAAGCAAGAAGAAACTATATTAGTCCATTAGCCAAAAAAAAAGGAAAGCTAAAGCAAAAAGAAAATTGCTAAGGCATAGCTTCGCTCTCCGAGCGAAGCTAGCCTAGCATTAGCTTCACCCTGAAGCTCAGCTTCGCACTCTGCACAAAGGCAGAGTGCAGAAAATCATTAAGTGATTAGCTCTTCTCCAAAAGCTTATCTTCGCATTCTAAAATGCAAAAAACCCCAAAGGCTAGCTTCGTTGGAAAGGCACTTGTGCCTAAATTTACTCAAAGGACTTTAAAGTCCTCTTTCCAGCTATGCTTTCGAAGCTAGCTTCGCATCCTGTCATTTGATAGGTCGTGAACCACCCTAAGGGCTAGCTTCGCATAGAAGCTTGGGGAAGAAACTTTTGATTTCTAAATCCCAAGTTGCAAAATCAAAGGAGAATTAAATCCCCTAAAAATTTGGTGGGATTAAATTAAGGGAGTATAGTTCCCTGAGATCACTGGATAATGGTGAGTCACTCCTGATTCACTATAAAATAGCCAGTAAATGGCTTCAAAAAGAGATATAAATCTCTACCCGCAATGGGGCGTTCGATGACCGGAGGAGGAGAGGGCGCCTCCGTAGCAGAGAGCGCCTCCATAGCAGAGGTCGCTGCCTCTTTGCCTACTCATCTTTTGGGAGTCATTAAGAACCAAAGTGTTCTGAAAATCTGAATGAAGGAGAAGCAAGAGATGTATTCTCTAAAGAAAACTGGAGTGTTTTAAGAGAAGTTAATTCTCTCTTTCAGCCCATCGTGCTTTTATAGACATAAAAATGTCTAACTTCGCCTCCTCAAAAGAAGCGCAATCGGTCGTTTCAAATTAATTTGAAACGGCACCTAAGTGCCTTTCCCAAGAAGCCTTGCTTCAACCCTGCCAAGGGCTAGCTCAACTGCGAGTTTAGTGTTAACTTTGTGCAACGCTTGAGTAACTTCGCTAAAAGTTGAGCTTTAGCTCCGCTAAAAGCTCATCTGTAGCTTCGCAAAAATTTTGTGCTAGCTTCGCATAATCTAGCTGGAAGTCCGTCCTCAGCGTCGCGTGAAGCTTAGCTCCTTTAAGAACTTTTCTTTCCTCCTCAGAGAAAGACATACCTACGCCAGTCCATTCCAGTTGCTTTCGAAATTCAAAGTGAAAAGAAGGGAAGAAAAGTAGACGAGCAAAAAGTAAAATTTTTATTAATTCAAAAGGGAAGATACATTAGTACATTAAGATTGTCTTTGATACAATAGAATCATTGCTCTAAAGACAAACAAGTTGTCCTATCAACTTTCAGGGTGATAAACCATCCTAACTGGACAAGAAAGGTCTTCCTCCCGCATAAGGCCATAATTCGTCGCTTAATGGCAGATTTTGTCATAAGGAGCCGGATCTTCTATAATCAAAATTGGTAAGAGATTGGTTACCACCAGAAAGCTAGATCTTCCTTAAACAAAATTGGCAAAGGAAGGATCCGAGACCTTACTGGTGACGTCCACCGTCTCGAAGTGGATCATCTCAGATAAGCGACTACTAGCCCCTTTCCGAAGTGAATCATCTCGGATAAGTGACTATCAGCCCCTTCTCAAAGTGGATCATCTCGGATAAACGACTGCCAACCTTTTCTTGGAATGCACATTAGCTGCTCTAGTATGTTCCTCCTGCTTAAGATCAAAACTTCAACTTGAAAATCAAGGGGCAAGTTTTGGTTCTCTTTCATCAAGATGAAAAAATGAGGAGCACAGTGCACTGCAATGCAAACAAGAAACAAGTTAGCATTAATTAAAGTTTTATGAAAAGGGACGAAATGCTAAGGCAAAGTTTTATTCTTTCAGCAAAACTATCCAGATCTGACCCAGTTGTGCCTTGAAGATGGATTTCAGCTAAGCAAATGCTAGACTAACTTAACATAAGCCAAGTCTTAGCCCCGCCCAAGGCAGATAGGCTGGAGAAGCCTCAAAAGAACCAAGCCTAGCCTCGCCTATATGGCTAGGCCAGAATGGCCCGGAAGGGCGCTGTCTTGACCCACCTATATGACAAGACTGACTTAACCTTGAAGAGGCCAAGTCTCAAACCTCGCCTAACCTCGCCTATATGGCAGATTTAATAGGGACTTCATGTGGAAAGATCCTTTGTCTGATTAGGCAAAGAATTCTAGCTTCACTATGAAGCTCGAAAATAGGGTTGAAATCCTTCGCTGAAAGTCAGCCAAATACAGAGACCAAGGGAATTCAATCCCTAAGATAACTGATAAGGCTAAGAAGATTAAGGGAGATAAACTCTCTAAAGTCAGTGGATGGCCGAGGCTCACCAGTTCTTGATCGGGTAACAACCAGAGTGAGAGTCATCACTACTTCAGGGACCTCAGTCTCCTTACTTGAGCAATAGGGAGGGGTCATAAACAAACCTCCTAGAAAGAGAGGAGTATGTTTCTCTGAGAAGAACTATAAGAGTTCTATTTATAGGCCTTGTGGTCTAACTACGTCGCTACCATTTCAAGCTTGGGAGCACAGGCAAAGTTAAAGCATTCAAATGCTTGACCTTGAGAAAGGGAATAATCTCCCTCGGGAATGCACACGAAGTTATTTTGAACTTCAGAAAGGGAATAATCTCCCTCGTAAATGCAAGGGAAGTTAATCAAACCTTGAAAGGAGGAGCAATTCCCCTCGTAACTCGCGAAAGCGGTTAGCCTTGGGAACGGAATGTCGCTCCAGCACAGCGGGCACGAGGCTAATGTTCACATTCCAACCCGATTTGAAGCGAAGCTACTTCAGGAAGCCCAAAGGCGAAGATACCCAGAACCGCGAAGCTACACAGAAGCGGGTTGTTAATTCCTTGGCGAACCTATTCCAGCCCGAAAGTGGGGCTAAAGGCAAACTTGAACTCAACCACCAAGGTGACGTTCACATTCATATATCGTCAATCAATGCAGTTCAAAGTATTTCAAAATCTAAACTATTCCATTGCAGATTTACGAAAACTTTGAAGGGGGTCTTGTTGACACTTGAAAAAGACAGGACTCCTGCATTCATCTATCGACATCTGCAGAAGATAAGTCAAAGACAAGCTGATGACCAGAAATAAGGCAGCAACATGGACATTACTAATCCAGTAAAGAAGATAGTAAGCCAAAGTTGCATTTGAAGAGACCCAAGCAGGCCTAAGACGCTAAGCTAGCTCAATACTTAGCCTGGGCATAACCCCAAGGTAAGCTTTGTAGCTCCGCATGAAACTAAAAGTTTCACCTAAACTTGGTAGCCTCGCTTTGAAGCTAAACTATCAGCTTTGCATGAAGCTTCCCATTTAGCCCCGCCAGAGGCTGATCCAAGAGCTTCGCGCCAGAAGCTCTATCCTTAGCTAAGTCATAGCTCCAGTGTGGGCTGAGTTTTACCTTCACACGAGGCTCAGAAAGTAACTTCGCCTGAAGCTATGAACTAGCTCCGCAAGATCTTGCTCTGCAGTGGGCTTTACCAGGTCACCAAGTTGACCATTTCAAAATCCCACGAGGGATTAATGGGTAAGCCCCACTAATTTAGTGGGATTAATGCCACTTTAAGTGGGCGGTTACACCCGCCCACTTCGTCCCACATTAAGTGGAGACAACTAAGGCGTAAAGGCATGAGGATGTTCGTACAAACCCTCTAGCTTCACCAGAAGATTGCAAAAAGCTTCGCGACAAGGCCATTTGCGAGCCTTGCATGAAGCAAATGACAATTCAGCTTTGCTGAATTCAAGGGGACGGTTACACCCAACATTTGCTATAAATAGCCCCCTACAGAGGCTTCCTGTGGGGGAGACATCCTTGGATAAAGAAGAGACTGGCTTGAAAAGAGCAGAATTCTTAGCAAAAGGGCTCTACTGATCTTCTGTTCTCTGATTCTCTGAACCAAGCGAGAAGGGAGTCTCATTAGGAGGCAGTCTTGATCGCTTGATCAATCGCATCGTCAAAGGGATAAAGTGATCGCGCGCTGATCAGATTCCTACCGGCATATTTTTCTGAAAATCTCAGAGGAGATCTACCTGTAACTTTCTTTCTGTAAAGAAATACTTGTAATTTCGCTCCTCGATCCTCTTTTGTAAGTTTTCCTGAATATCAAATTTTTAATGGAAAATACCACCAACCCGTACGGTGTAACCAGAACGTTGAACGTCGACCGAGATGACGCGCGCATCAACTACAGACGCAAGAAGCTGGAATAACTATCTGTCCAGCAATCTATCCAACAGATATAGAACGCAAGGCTCAAACTCGCGTCTCTTCTGAACTACGTCACACGCGCAAAGTTCACGTTTGGAGACCTAAACGTGAAGCTCAGAAGGCTTGCATTTTTGGAGCTTCTTTTATCAAATGCGACGTTCAACAACATGGGGTCCATGCCTCTCCTTAGAGACACGAGACCCACGACTCTACAGCTAAATGCGGGACACAAAAAGCTCAATCGTCGCTAGTTAAATGCGACAATCAGCAACGCAAGGTCCACATCTCTTCTCAGTAGAGACGCAAGACCTCCATTTTAGAGCCAAAGCGCAAGAGCTGCGTCTGTTTTACAGAATGTGAGCTCTGTATCTTGGAACCCTGCGTCTCAGATTCGCGACACAAGGATGGCTCTCAGAAGCTGAAAATCCCTCGAAAACCCGAGGCTAATCTCTTTAGTGCTCCTCCGACGGATCTAAGAGATTACTTGACAAAGAAAAGGAGTGCTAATTAGATCACTCTATCTTGTTGCTGTGAACAGCTCATCACAACAATGCTCTCTGAATGTCGTTGCAGCCCTTATATAAGCAAGCAGTCGGTATTCAGACGCGTAACCTCAAACTCCTGATCAGCCAAGAGGCGTTATTTTCACAGAAGGGGAACCTTCTCTGACATGGAGTACCCTGCAACCACTGCAAACTTGACAAGCAAAGGTAGAGGAAAACATCTGGCAGTTTGCTCCGACGAGTCTGATCGAAACCAGAAGGAGTGTACTAGCATACTCTCACTCAGACTGGTGCAGTAGCCCCAATTACTACAGTGCCGTAGCCCAGGGCATTGAAGTAAGGGAATCACACTCTGCCATCACAGAATCACAGGCCTCAAACTCTTCTATAGAGAAGGAAGCCTTTGCGTACATGACAAACACTCCTGAAGAGATGACCAGGCACTTAGAACAGCAGGCCCACATCCAGAGGGAACAATTCAATATGATTCGCGCCCAACAAGAATCTACGATATCCTCAAACAGATGCTTGCACTATTACTTGAAGATAAGAAGAAGTCAACTGACAAAGCTTCTTCTAAGAAGTCTAAAGGCAAACAAAAAGAAAAGAAAAGCTCATCTTTCGTACATATCTAGGAGAAGGGGCAATCCAATTCCGAGTCATCTAAATCCCTATTTAAAGAGGAAGGCAACCCAGAAATGGGGGTACTCATTCTAAAAGAATGAATCAATTAGAGCAGCGTCTGGAAGCCTTTACCAACCAGAAAGGCCTCCAAGAAGCAGGAGTGGTCCAACCTATCAAGCAGAGTGGGACCTTGTTCCGTACCCTTCTAAGTTCAAAGCTCCAACCCTACAGGCTTTCGACGGCAAAGGGTCACCGAACCAACACATCTACTACTTTAAATCTCAAACAGGGAATGTAGTAGATAATGATGCCATCTTGGCGGGTTTGTTCATCGGCGCTTTAAAAGGGCTTGCCTTTGAATGGCTCATGAAACTCCCAGAAGGCTCCATCAAAAACTGGAGTGATTTAGAAAAGCTCTTCCTAACACGGTTCTTCGAAGATGACTCAGAGGTTACCATGCCCACTCTCCTAGCAACGAAGCAACGAAAGGGAGAGTTCGTCAAAGTATTTGTAGAAAGATTTTAGAATATGGCACTCTGACGTCCTAGCGGTATGACCCAGGCTACCCTTATGGAAACATGCCGCCACAATTTATAATCTTCGCTCCTAGCCCAGATAGGGGTTGCTGAAAACCGTACCTAGAAGCAATTGGTCCAGTAAGGTGAACAGGCTGAAGAGATTATCGCCAGGGTTAGGGCAGAAGAAAACAAGCCCAGACCCGAAAAGTCAACAAGGCACGCGCTAGAAATATCTTTTCAATCAAAAAGGAAGGATACATTGGTGAGAGAGACAAAATCCTCCGTAAAATTTCAGCCAGCCAGAGGGAGTGGTTCTTCAAGTCAGCCGCACGCCAATAGACAGTACTCCTTCAAAGACGAGCACGTCAATTTGTTATTCAAGTTACTCAACAAGATCAATAGATTAAAGCTTCCTGAAGCTAGACATCCCAAGGAGGTCAGCAAGACCGGTAATCCTAGCTACTGCTTGTATCATAGGATGTTTGGGCACCCCACCAAGAGCTGTTATATCTTCAAAGATATTCTTCAAGCTCTGATTGATGCGAAAGTACTCAAGCTAAGTGATGGTTAACATGACATCATTTCTTTAGTTCGGAAACCAACCTCTTTTTTAACACCGGGCAGAGTAGTTCCCATCCCGAAAGGGGAACTAAGGATGATCAATACAGACCCGCATCACCAACAAGAGAAGGGTCTTGTACATATCCCCACACCTCAGGGAGAAATTTTGTGGGTTCATTCTGACCTTGTGGAAGGCCAATAGTGGACTACTGTTACCAACAAAAAGACCAAAGGAAAAGCAAAGGCTTCATCCTGCAATATGGTGTGTGTTGGCCCAGAGGCCTTCCACTCTAGTTTTGATGATGATTAACTCATGTAGTTATAGTTTACTAATAATCTTGTGATATTTAGTTTTAGATATTTAACCAAGATATTAGTAGGTGATTATCTTCAACAAAGGTGTTTTGGAGCTTTCACGTGGTGATTCAAGAGCTCGAGCATCAAGGTTCATATCTAGCACTCGTTGGAGTCAAGCTCGGGGAATCTCGTTTGGATCGAGTCGGCTTGGAGACAAGAAGACCTCGGTTTGTTTTAGAATAGTTAGTTTATATCCATTATTAAAGGTTAGATAGTGTGATATGCTCAAGTTCACAACACGCACACTTGTTTTAATTCTTATGTTTATTGGTTTTGGTTTTCTATTTAACCGATCTTGGTCTTCATGAATAGATTTGAATCAAAACAAGTTTACATGGTTTAATGTATATTAGATTTGATCTATATACATGTATGCTTCATATTCTAAGAAAAGCTTATTTTGATAACCTATTCATGTATTTGGATTTTGTATTTAAACAAAATTTATTTTCGGATTTAATGTCAAAAACATTGATATATATCTCTTTCATGTATATTCGATTCTATCCATATACTATATGCTTCAAAGTTATTTAAATATCATGTTTGTATTTACATGTGTTTTGGAAAAATCAGATTTCCATTTCAAAAATCTAAGTTTTGGAAAATACAGAATTTGGTTTAAGGCAAATTTTCCAAGTCACCAAAATGGTTCAAAATGTTTGTAACATGGTTTGATTTTACTCAAACATGTTTGTATTTTAAAGATATAACATGAACTTATTTTGTGAATTTTTAGAGATTTTATGGGATTTAATTAGATAATAAAAACCAAGGTTTTAAGTCCTGTATTTTGCCCTGCCAGGCTCTGGCTGTCGACCGGGACGGTCGATCGGATCAGTGGTCGGTCGACCAGACCGATCGACCGATGTGCACAAGACGTGCACAAAGGCCAGCATGTTTGGCCGATCGATCGAGCGATCGACCGACTGAAGTCAGCCCACTCTCGGGTTGGCCCGGTCGACCGGGCGGTCGACCGGCCAGAGAGCCGTTGCTCTCTGGTTCTGGGCACAGTCGACTGGGCGGTCGATCGGAGGGCTCAACGGTCGATTTTTTGACCGTTGGCCGGTCGACCAGTCGGTGGACCGGAAGGCCAATCTGGGCCTTTTCTGCTGCCAACGGGCAGATTCCAAATGGGGTATAAATATCCCCCAATTTTAGTTGTTTCTCAACAAGTTTTCAGGAGCAAAATTTTAGACCTTTTCAAGTGTTTTAAGAGCAAGTTTTTTCAAAAGAGTTTTTGGGTTCAAAAGATCAATCTTCATTTGTTTTTAAAGTGTTTGATAATTCAAAGAAAATAGTCTTTTGGGAATTGGTTTTTGGTCTATAAATTCAATATCTATTTGGAGATTTTCCAAAGTGATTTTTTTTGTTCAAAACACATTGTTTTCTCATACTTGAGCTTATCTTACTATCCTATCTATAGGATCTTTGTTTTGTGGAAAAATTGGTTTGTCGTTGAAAGAGACCACCAAGTTGTAAACACTTACCATTGCTTGGCTTTGTCCCTTTCCCTCTAAGTGTAGAGAAGGTTGTGCAATTGGGTTGTATCTCTCAAGTGTGAGGTGATCCTTGTTTGGCTTTGTGCCCATCCCTCATTTGTGAGGTTGATTTGTATTGGCTTTGTACCTAGCCTCTAAGTGTAGAGGTTGTGTTGTATTTGAGAGAGGAGTTGTGTACTCCCGGTTATTGTATTGCCCAAAATCCTCAGTGAAGGTTCCCTGTGTGGGAAGTCTTGTGTGGACGAGTTAGTGGAAATCCTTCTGTGTGAAGGCGGGGACGTAGAGCTGTGTGCTCGAACCTTGAAACATATCTTGGTGTTTGCGTTTGATCCACTTTCTCTAACTCTCTCTCTTATATTGTGCCTTGCATTAATTCATATTGTCATATCACTCTTATATGCTTAGTTGTGTTTGTTTGTATGCCTCACTTGAGTTTAACCACGAGAGCTTCATATAGCACCTCAACTCTTATTCAGAGGAATCAAGAGGAGTTAGTCCAGAGCCCTTCACCGGAATTCGGCTACACTCGTTGGTTACACTAAGTGTGTTGCAATTAGTTTTTAATTTTTGCATTATTTTTCATAGATTAGTCGTACACCTATTCACCCCCCCCCTCTAGGTGTACTTTCAGTGTGCACTTCTTCCCGGGAAGCAGAAATCGATGTTCCCTCACTAACCTATTCAGAGGAGGAAACAATCATCCTTGCCGCAGAGCTCAATAAACTGCTCGTGGCCGAAACTCGTTCAGGTCAGTCATATTTAAAGAAGTATGACGAAATGGTGGCAAGCCCTCCTAAAGCTACTGCAGAGCCAACCAAGCCCTTCATGAAGCAAACTGTGGAGAAGCAGAAAGAGCTTCGGTTTTCCAAGGCTCTCCCAAAGAACAACGTGGAAGGATCTCCAACACCTTACCGCTTTGACGTCCTGGCCCAACTGGCCAATATCCCGGCCAGGATCACCCTTTACGAGCTCCTGAGACTATCAAAGTGAACAAAAGAAGCTTTTAGGGAAGCCCTAGCTGATGCTGAGGTCTTCATGGCCCAGATTCCGGCTGGACCACAGGAGGAAGATGAAGAAGACTGCCTCCATGCCTCTCAAAATGCCCCTGCATCACCTTCACATGACATGCAGGTCAAGGGGAAACATGATCGGCCCCTGTACTTCAGAGGGTACATTGGATCATTTGAAGTCAGTCGCATTTAAGTAGATCCAGGATCCGCGTTGAGCATCATGCCTCGCTGGGTCATGCAGCACTTAGGGATCCCCAGCCACCGATTGAGCACCACCCATACTACCATCTATGATTTTAACGCCAACGGTACGCGCCCAATGGGGAAGATCAAGCTCAAATGCTAGATTGGGGATCTAAGATATGAAGTGATGTGCTATGTAATCGACGCTGACACTTTGTACAATTTGCTGCTCGGACGACCATGGATTCATCGTAATTCCATCGTCCCCTCTAATCTCCATCAAGTCAGGAAGTACATCGATGGAAATGGGAAAGTTCGAACGTTGGTTGCTGAAAGGCATCCATTCAAGGGGGTAAAGAACTATTTTACAGACTCCCTCCTATACCAAGATTCTCTAGAGATGAACAAAAATTCAGAGCCAGAGGAACCAGACTCTGGTAATGAAGCTGACACTGAGCCAGAGGTGAAAGAAGAGTGCATGTGGGAATTAAATCCACTTATAATGAGCATTAATAAGCTCGATGTTAATAACACCGTTGATGATGTAAGCGAGTGGTATATTAATGAAGAGTTGAATTTGGCTTATTTTTCTGTGTTTGCTTCGATTCAGTGTCGTCAGACACTAGTACCGAGGTGGATAATGACCCCAGGTCGACAATGGATGCTCTGACATCATTGCATGTACCAGTGAAGTCATCCCTTAAAATGTACCAAGATGTTGGTGATGCGCAAGAATCAGTATTCATGGTCCCAGCAAGACGCAAAGGCCAAAAACTAATTCTTTTTAGAGGAATTAAGTCCGAATTGATGTCTCACAAAGACTTAAAAAGTGAGAATGAATCCTCTCATTTCTCTCATTATGAGCCAAATGTACTCAGAATGATGGAAAACATGGGATATGATCAACAAGTGGCCCTAGTTTGAACTTAGGCAAAGGAAGAAGAACACTACTTCGATCTTTAGTTCCAAAAGGGAAGACCCCTGATTATTATCATCGAACTCGCATGGGATTGGGCTATGTGTCAACTTCGATCTCATAGGCCTCCGAGTCTGAAGAGTCATTATACCATAATCACTCCTCAGGCACATCATCATGGGAGTCAGATGTCAGGGTCGACAATATCTCTAGAGAATTTTCAGTAAATATGACTTCAACAAGCCATTTGTGAGATGGAGATGAAGAAATGATCCAATCGGATACAGATCCTTGGATCAAACACCTAAACACTCTCTGGGATATTTGCTTCGAACAATGCGAACTACCCACAGAAGATAAGGTCACCCAGATTAATCTGGGAGATGAGGCTAATCCTAAGCCCATCTTTATAAGAGAAAGCTTATCACCCTCCGAGAAAGAAGATCTAGTATCTCTTGTGCGGAAGTATATAGATGTTTTCGCTTGGAATTACAAGGACATGCCTGGGCTTGATCCTAGAGTGGCTATGCATCGCCTCAACATTAATTCAGACGTGAAACCAGTCAAACAACAACAGCGATGGTTCCATCCAAAAATAAAGGAAGCAATCCAGTCAGAAGTCAAAAAGCCCATAGGCTCTGGCTTCATCAGGGAGGAACAACATCCCGTTTGGATAGCCACTATCGTCCTCGTTACTAAGAAAAATGGGAAGATCTGGGTTTGCATTGATTTTCGTGATCTAAATGAGGCATGTCCTAATGACGAATTCCCTCTCCCAATCACGGATGTCATGATCGATAATACGTGTGGGTTTGAACGAATGTCCTTTATAGATGGATTCTTAGGGTACAATCAAATTAAAATGTACCCTGATGATGAAAAGCATACTTCTTTCAGACACCACTGGGGGTATATTGCTATACTATCATGCTCTTTGAATTAAAGAATGCGAGGGCAACGTATCAGAGGGCTATGAATGCAATTTTCCAAGAGCACATGCGTAAAACAGTGGAATGCTAAGTCGATGACATTGAGTGAAAAGCCGCACCAAGGGTGATCACATAACGGATCTGAAAACAGTATTTGACATCATGCGGGCGCATCAGCTGAAGATGAACCCCACCAAATCCTTCCTGGGGGTAGCCAGTGGTAAATTCCTAGGATTTGTGGTGACATCCAAAGGAATCCACCTCGATCCAGAGAAAGTCCGTGCTATCCAGGAAATACAGCCTCCAAGGAATCTTAGAGAGCTTAGAGGGTTGCAAGGGCGATTAGCATATATCCGGAGGTTTATCTCAAATCTCTCAGGGAGATGCCAACCCTTCACCAAATTAATGAAGAAGGGTGTCTCATTCATTTGGGATGATGCTTACCAATAAGCGTTCGAGGAAATTAAGCGATACCTCATGCAACCACCCATCCTTACAGCTCCAGTTTCAGGAAAACCTTTCCTGATATATGTTCAAGTGATGGATCATTCCTTAGGAGCTTTGCTAGCCAAGAATAATGATCAGGAATACGAGCAGGCAATGTACTATCTGAGCAGAACCATGATCAGAGCCGAACATCGGTATAACCCGATCAAAAAGGAATGTTTGACGTTGGTGTTCGCCATCCAGAAAATGCGACACTACTTGGTGGGCCAAACTATAAATGTCATATCAAAAGTTAACCCTTTAAGGTTGCTTATGACAAAGCCATCATCGCCAAATGATCGACTGGCAAAATGGGTCATACTGCTCTCCCAATATGAGATGCACTTTCTACCACAAAAAGTTATGAAGAGACAAGCGGTGGCAGATTTTCTGGCTGAACATCCAGATCCGAGAGCGACCAAACTTTATGAGGATCTCCCAGACGAGGTCGCTGAAATTGTCTGACCCAGAGATCTTTCGAAGATCAGGTGTGAAAACTTTTCTTTGATGGCGCTTTGAGAACGGACCCGTGAGGAAAAATCGTAGCAGGAGAAGGGGCAGTACTTATCTCTTCACAGAACTACGTGATCCCTCGTGCATTTTCATTAACCGAGCCATGTTCCAACAATATAGTGGAATACAATGCTCTCTTGATTGGAATGCAAATCGCCGATGAAATTGACGTTAAAAATCTCGAAGCATACGGTGACTCTAAACTCATCGTTAACCAAGTTCGCGTGGAGTACAAAATCAGACATGAAGACTTAGTACCCTATTATAACGCAACTATTCACATGGACGAGAGATTCAAAAGCTTTTTCATCAATCATGTGCCTCACCAGTAAAATGTGCATGCAGATACACTAACATCACTCGCTGCTCCTTAGCTCTTCTAGCTGGAGTAGTAGAGAAAATACTCATTTATAATCATGACTTGTACTGCCCAAGATTCGCTTTTGAAAATCACCAAAAGCCGACAGGAGACTGTCAAGTCAAAGAAGCTTTAGAGACTTCAACAGGTCTAAAACTTAAGGATTGACGATTCTCATACATCGACTATGCACTGTACGACATTCTTTCTGATGATCCCAAAGAGGTGACTGTCATTAGAAGGAAAGCCCCCAAACTTTACTACAATGTGACCACGCGAACACTGTATCGGCGATCACATGATAGAATCCTCCTCCGCTACCTGTCACAAAAGGAGGCACAGAAAGTACTCAAAGATGCGCATGACGGCTTGTGTGGAGCTCATTGCCTGGTCCGAAGCTTGAAGATCGACTCTGAAGACTGGGATATTATTGGCCTAAGATGTTCTCTGACGCCATCACTTACGCCAAACGATGTCACATCTGTCAGGTCCATGGTGACTTCATCCATCAAGCACCAGGATATCTTCGTTCTACAACCTCAACCTGGCCATTTAAGATGTGGGGAATGGACGTGGTTGGCCCTATCAGCCCACCCTCATCCAAAGGATATCAGTTCATCTTAGCTATAACTGATTACTTCTCTAAATGGGCTGAAGCTATTCCCTTGAGGGAGGTGGAGACATCTGACGTGATCAAATTCGTTAAACATCACGTCATTTACCACTTTGGTGTGCCACGACGGATCATTCATGATAATGGGCCCCAGTTTGTCAGTCAAGCTCTCCAAAAGTTCTACAACAAGTTCAGAATTCAGAGTGTGTCCTTAATGGCATACTACCCAGCCGCTAACAGCCTTGTAGAAGCTTTTAACAAGACTATAAGAAAACTTCACAAGAAATTCATCTCGAAAAGCCAACGCGACTAGGACAACAAATTAGGTGAATGCTTATGGGCCTATCGCACGACGGTTCGAACCCCGATGAAGACTACATCATTCTCTTTGGTATATGGGTGCGAGACTGTACTCTCACTGGAAATTCAAATCCCATCTCTACGCGTCACCTTGACGGTAGAGATGACAAATGAGGAGAAGCATCGACTGTGACTCCAAGAGTTGGACGCTTTAGATGATAAACGCCTGCAAGCTCAACAGCAAATCGAGCTCTATCAAGCTCGGATTACCAGAGCCTTCAACAAGAAAGTCAAGGAGCAGACTTTTAGGAAAGGCGACCTTGTCTTAGTCGTCAAAAGACCTATTGTGATAATACATAAGACCAAGGGAAAATTTCAGCCCAAATGGGAAGGACCATTTGCAGTAGAGTCGGTCTACTCAAATGGAGCATATCGCCTTATAACCCCAGATGGTGATACACTCATAATGCCAATCAACGGTAAATTCTTGAAAAAATATTATCCTTGATAGCATTCTTCTCCTGATCAGGTTAATGCTACACATTTGATCAAAACTCCAAATCTAAGAAAAGCTTCTTTCCTTCACTGGATCACATCACGGTCGATCAGTGTCAAGCTGATCAAGCGGTGGTCACATCATGATGCATGAGGAAGAAACAAACTGTAAGACTTCAGTTTTAGCTTGGTTACTCTTCTATAGACATCCGAGGCCTCCGACGGATAAGGATAGAGGAAAATGTTGGCTTTTAAGTCCAACATAAGTCTTCAACAACTCATCATGCTGAGGGGAATAACATGGCTAGCCCAACTCAAATGGTAGTTGGTAAAGGCACACCAAATCCATTGATAGTTGAGGGTTTGCTAAAAATCCTAAGGGATTTGGTCCCATCCTCTCTTCCAAAATCTCCTACCAATTCTCACCCATAGAATGGTAGGACCACAAAAATACCTGTATTTATTTTTCTAACAAAATGAGCTGGGACTTGTCACGTTAACAGTAAACCTCCGACAAGCCGAATTTCTCGATCTCAGTGGATTCTGTCAAGTTAATATTAAACCTCTGACAAAAAACCTCATTAAAAATTCTCGCTGTTATGATAATATTACACCTCTAACGGTGAATCTCTCATGTCTTTAGGAAATCAGCGATTGTCACGTTAATATTAAACCTCTGACAATTTATTTCACTTTCCACTAAATTTCCTACCAATTCTCTTCCATAGAGTGGTAGGTCCACAAATGCAATCATTGCTATGTTAACACTACACCTCTAATAATGAAAATTTTCAATACTCCCCAGCGAGTACAAACTTCACTTGTCTATCCTCTATATGGAGTCACAAATCGTCAAATTTGTCAAGTTAACACTACACCTCTGATATTCTAAATTTCACTTGTCAATTCTCATCAATAGAATGATAAGCCCTCAAAGTTGTTCCTATCGCAAACCAATTCTTGTCAAGTTCAAAATTACACCTCTGACATTCCAAATTTCGCTTGTCAATTCTCATCAATAGAATGACAAGTCCTCAAAATTGCTCCTATTACAAACCAATTCTTGTCAAGTTCAAAATTACACCTCTAATATTTTAAATTCCACTTGTCAATTCTCATCAATAGAATGACAAGTCCTCAAAATTGCTCCTATCACAAACCAATTTCAGTCAAGTTAATATTAAACCTCTGATAAACTACTGTTAAATTTAACACCACACCTCTAACAATGTTTAAGTTGCTGTCAAGTTTAAATATTAAACCTCTGATAGTCACTTTTCCTCAGGCTTCCATATCGAAGCTGAGATGAGCGATGCTAAGTTTAACATCATACCTCTAGCATCCAGTTCATTGTTAAGTTCAACAATACACCTATGATAATGATTTTCCCTCGAACTTCCCTATCGAAGTCGAGATGATTAATGCCAAGTTTAAAATTACACCTCTAGCATTACCTTCACTGTCATATTTAACATTACACCTATGACAGTGATGTTTTCATTTTTCCAAAATGAAGCTGAAATTCCCATTGAGTCAAGTCGAAGCGTAAACTCTGTGCCTATTTGTCGTCATGAACAAAGTCTTAAAAGATGAAATTCCCTCGAAATTCCCGTAAAAGCATTTAAAGCAATATTTTTTGATCTTAAAATCACTTGACAGTGATAATCTTCAGAGAAGATTAAAGGAAAGCATGGAAGCTTTGAGTTCTTGCTGTTCATTGGAACACATCCCCATGAAGGGAAGATAGACAAATCAAGACGAAGAACTTTAGAGCGCATGCTCTTAAAGAAAAACAGTCTAAATAGTGGATTGTTAAGGGGTGAGGCCTATTTATAGGCAAGCCATAAGACTTATAATTAATGGCATAAAAATTAAAGCCAACGGCTTTAAATACCTGCAAGAGTATCAAGTCCAATACGAAGCTGCCACATGGACTGCCACTTTAAGAAACATCAAATGACACAAGTCCCCAAACGTCAACGCCAACTTGGCATTAAAAGTTCCAACAAGATCTTTAAGACGGATTGCATGTGACGCCGTGGAGGCTGCATCCTAGAGTTCGCATCTATTTACAAGAAAGGAAGGCCGTGTGTCACGCCCCGCTTCCCAAAATACGCTGGAGTGGAGACGCGACACGAGTCGGCGACACATATACGCAAAGAAAATACCTCACGTATATGCGCTAAGCCTTAAGTAACCCGAAACAAGTTTTAAATTTATACTATAATGAGTCAACAACCACTGCAATAATACATATAAGCATCCACGCATGATATCATATGAATAAAGAACTGGAATAACAAATGAATCTGATATAACAAGAATCAGAAAATAATATGAAGACAAGAAAGATAAGAATACCGAAATCGAATAGGGAGAAGCTCCAGCTCTTCGCGAAGCGTACAGTCTCCTCGAACACCTGTACAATAGAAACAAAGCGTCCAATATCTGGACGTGCAAATCCAGGGTCGTCAGAAAGCGACCTGGTGAGTGTGTGTGTAAAGGGGAGAGCTCGTGCATATAAATAATGTGCACAGATTAATAATCAGATAAACTACAGATAGAAGATAACTAAATAATATGATAAATAGATAACAAAAGGATAACTGCATAACAACATGAATGAAGATAAAAGTCAACTCTTACAACTGTAAATAAGCAATTGATATCTGAAGGTATAACCAAGCATATCGCTAGTCTGGTGTACAATCCTATATCTATCATTAATTATACATATATATGCAGTCGAGTGATCACGGTTAGTCATAATATATTAATAGTTTATTATTATTAATTATGTCAGCGAACACCAATTGTCACATGTAATAGACGCATCCTATACTACGCCTACCACACATGCCAATCGATGTCCTCAGTTATTGAAACTGATCAGTTGGAGACATTATCTGTGTTTTAGGTGGGTCCCGTGCATACCCGGGACCACGGCCCAGACTCCTGGCGCTAAACTGGGACCTACCGCGAGGTAGTCAGGAACATGTATAACAGGAACAGGTACATGTATAACATGTATAACAGGAACAGAACGGGGTACCAGTCACCCCACGGGAACCCTACAGTGGAACCCTCTTTCGGCTGTGCAACCTAAATTCTAGGTCCACCCAAAATACAGACGCTGTCTCCTCCATCAATCTCCCCAATCCCAATGTAAGTTGTTTAATATCATGTTATTAATTTATTAAGATTATTTAATGTGCATGTTACTTAAATTACTGGGATAACTCAGTGGTAGTCACGGTACTAATATCAACATGTAATCAGGATACCGATATAACAGGAATATATAATATCAATGAACAGGATACCGGTATAATAGGAATATGTAACAAGTATAACCTGCAGGTGTTGTTACCGTGTATAATATTTTTTCCAGCAATTAATGGTAACATGGACATGATAGTTATCAGGTAGATACCAAATATAGTCAGTCAAGTTTCTGAGGTGACTCAAGATATCCAGGATGAGTAATGACCTACTATCATGAATAAAATAATCCGGGCAATGTATATTATCAACTCATATCCTCAAAGTCATCGATGTATCCATCCTCAAAGTCATCAATAAATCTGATCGATCAATAGCAGTCATCCGAACATGTAATATAATCACCGATGTCAATGAAATCACTCTCATAATAACTCTATCTCCCTAACTGAATTGATCAGTAACTAAACATGAAGCACATGGTACATCCTCGAGATCAATAAGTCAACATATACTAAAATCATAGCGAAGTAAGGGAATCATCCTCAAACAACATATAGTCTAGAATATCTACTTCTGCTACTTAATATCAACAAAATATCATCTAAACAAATCTCAAATACTCACAAATATAAATCCAGATACATCAACCTTATCTTAAGGCAGATCAAGCTTCATTATAAAGAACATAAATCCCAGATTCAACTCTAACTCAAGATCAATCCAGCACAGTCCAACTTTCCTCACCACTAAATCTGAATCTAGAAGGATAAATAACTAGATAAGAACTAGCAAGAATACTAATATCCCGGTGACAAAACATCGAGTCCAGAAATGTCTAACGTCAATCACATCTGATCTATTATCTGTGGTATCTCTAAATTGTCTCATATCAATAGACACGTCATATATACTTGTCCACAATATCAAAAAGAGTTCCGATCAGAAATAATCACCAAATATATGAATATCAAATCTGATAACTAATACCAATTTTATCAACCTCAAGATCCGAGCCGAATCAAGTCCCAATCTAAAGTGTATCAAAACTAGGCCTAAGCCAACAACGATAACTACCAACACATGAAATAACGCTAATACAAGCTCATATCAACTATGTAATTAAAGTGAGCAATCATAGGTGTCTCACGAAGTAGTACAAGAAATCAAACTGGTAAAACATAAAAGGAAGTCGCATGAAATGATAAGTGTAACAGGTAATGCATACCGACAACAGTAAATACACAAGAACGAACACACACAAAAACAAAGAAGAGAAACAGTTACAAAACAAATAAATGAAATACTCACAAAATAAAATTTAATAAAATTAAACAAAGAAGTGACACTCACCTGAACTCGATCACAATCCAAAGCACTGCAAATCCTAGAATCCTGGTAAATCTACATAAAGTATTTCAATAAAAATTGTTAGGATCTTTTATTTATTTAATCTTGATTAATTAACTTAAGGTTGGGAGTATGATCCTCTGAATTACATGAAATTAATATATTTAATTTGACTAATTTTAAATCTTCTTGCATTGGGTTTTTAAAGGCGGGTTCGAATTTATCATTTAACAAAACTGACTTTAAAGGGGGTAATTTGATTTAATTTATGTTGCTATTCTTATGAAAATTTTATCATGAAAAGTAGAAGTAGTATAGATTGTTATTTATACCTTTCTCTATTTTATTTTGATATTTTTAACTAATTATTTTAACATGAAAATTATCTATTCTTCCTTTCTTTCTTCTTCTTCTTCTTCTTTTCTTTTGTTTTTTTTTTTTGGAACAGCCCAGGCCTCTCGGCCCAGACCCAGGCCCAGGCCTGGTCCAGAATTTCGTTTTCGTTTTTTTTTTTTTATAAAACAGGGCCAAAGGCCCTGCTGGCCCAGCCAGGCCCGGCTAGGCCTGGGCCGGCCGGGCCGGACCAGGCCATGCACAGCAGGGCTGTGCAGAGCCTGCTCTCGGCCAAGCCGAGAGCAGTGCCTCTATGTTTTTTTTTCCTTTTTTTTTAAAATCCAATTTCTAAATTGTAAAAAATTTAAAGGGTGCATAAATTTAGGTATATATTTGTACATCTCATGTGTATTTTAGCTGGGCTTTGAATCGGTTTTGATATATACAAAAATTTGTAATATTGACATGGTGTTGATTAGACTATTTGTATCATATTAACTATGGAAAACGGGTTTACTTTCTTTGATTTTGATTTGCTCAAATTAAGATTTTGTGGAGTATTAAAATAATGATTATACAAAAATGATATTAGGTAAGTTTTTCTTTATGAACAAATAATATATATATATTTTAAAAGAAACTAAAGTTAAATTCACAATCTAGATTTACTTACTTGAGTTTGATCTCCAAGCACGCAACCCTTTTGTTCATGCTCCGCTTGAGGAGAAGGAAGAGATGAAAGTTGGAAGATTTGGGATTTAGATTTTCTCTTGAGGTAAAAGAGAAAGTGGGGAGAGTTTAGGATTAGGGTTTCCTCTTGAGGTAGAAGAGAAAGAAAGGGGTGAGGTCTTTATAAAAGTCATTAGAGATTTTAGAAACCTGAATTCTAATTAGGCTAGATTACTTAATTTAGCAATTTAGATAAGAATGGAAGATTGCAGAAAAATCTCAAAGAGTTTTGACTTAAATATGATTTTTATTAGGATTTAAATTAGGATTAGGATTAGGATTAGAATTAAAGGTTGCTAAAAATCTCAAAGAGATTTGGTTTAGATTTAAAATTCTAGATTTGAATTAGGATTAAGATTGAGTTTTGGGTTAATGGGTAAGTGTTGGCCCAAAGGCCTTCCACTCTAGTTTTGATGATGACTCACTCATGTAGTTATGTTTACTAATAATCTTGTGATTCAAAGTTTCAGATCATTAGCAGGATATTAGTTTGGTGATAGCTTCAACAAGTGGTGTTTGGAAGCTTATCATGGTGATTCCGGTGCCAAAGCTTAAAGATCATACCTTTGCACTCGGTGGATCGCGTTTGGGAGCAAGTCTTCTTGATGACTCAAAGACTTAGGTATCCATAGTTTAGTTTAGTGTGTTTTAGATCCATTTGTAAAGCTTAGTATAGTTGATATGCTCAAGTACACATACACACACATTTCATGATTTGGATTTTGGTTTTCATGAATAGTTTGATCAAAACAAGTTTACATGTTTTATATGTATATTAGATGTGCTCTATATACATACATGCTTATATGACTTATACAAACTTAGTTTGACGTACCTATTCATGTAGTTTTATGTTTTGGTATAAAACATATTTCTGAAATTAAAGAACAAAAACTGTGATATATTTTGTGAATGTATATTGGACCTATGTCCATATGCATCATGCTTAATAATGTTCAAATATCATGTTTTGTATTTCTATAAAGTTTTAGGAAAATCAGATTTCATATTGAAAAATCAAGTTTGATAAAAATACTAGTTTTGGTTTTTGATAAAATTGGCAAGACACAAAAATGAATTGATATGATTGATATATGTCTTGAAAATTTTTATCACATGTTTATGTTTCAATATAAAATGTTAAAACAAGTTTTATAGAATTTTCAGAAAAAGATAAAAGATTTTTATAAAATATTTTTCCCAAATTTTCTGATCTTATTTTTTGTGCTGACAGGCTGGTCGGTCGACCGGGACGGTCGACCGCACCAAGGGACGGTCGACCGCACAGTCGACCGACGTGCACAGACTTGTGCACGTCTGGCAGCACAGTGGTCCGGTCGACCGGACGGTCGACCGCTGCAGAGAGTTCTGCTCTCTGTTAGTTTGGGTCGACCGGGCGGTCGACCGGTAGCTCCAACGGGTCAAAATATGACCGTTGGACGGTCGACCGGCCGGTCGACCGTTGCCTGTCAGAGCTGCCAGCTCAGCTCTAACGGCTAGTTTCTGTTTTGGCCTATATAAACCCCATCTCTTTGGGATTTTGGCTAAGGTTTTCAAGGAGAAAAATTTCAGACTTTCTCTAGTGTTTAAAAGAGTTTTAAAGAGTTTTTAAGTCAAAAAGATTTCATCTTATTTGTTTTTGGGTTTTTGGAAAATCAAAGAAAGCTAAGGTTTTGGGAGATTGTTTTGTTTTTCGTTTTCTATCATTTACAAGTGATTTCCCAAGTAGATTTTCTTTGTTGCTGGTTTCCAAAAACTCCTTGTTTCCACACTTGAGCTATCACCTATCCTAATCTATTAGGATCTTGTTTTTGTGAAAAAAAAAGAAAAGAGAAAAGAAAGAAAGATTGTGTTTGTGGTCTTTGTAACCACTTATTGTAAACCCTCCTTGCTTTTGTGAATCCCTCTTCGGTAGAGGTGATCGGAGTGGTATTGGTTTGGATCCCTCTTAGGTAGAGGAGATTGTGTTGGTTGTGAGCCTCTTCGGTAGAGGTGGTTGTTGGTTGGTTGTTAGCCTCGGTAGAGGTTGTTGTTTGAGAGAGGAGTTTGGTACTCCTAGTGTTGTAACAAATCCTCTTCGGTAGAGGTTCCCTCGGTGGGAGATAGTGGATTGGAAATCCTACACAGTGGTGTAGGCGGGGATGTAGAGCAAGGTGCTCGAACCTCGAAACATATCTTGGTCTTTGCGATTGATCCATTGTCTCTCTAACGCTCTCTCATTTATATTGTGCAAAGCATCATACTTCATTCATATCACATTTGCTTGTGTTGAGCATAATTCATCTTGTCATATTTATTTGCTTGTGTTGTGCCTTGCATAATCCATATTGCTATATCCTTGATTGCTTGGATTGCTTGTGTGTGTGTGTGCCTAACTTATACTCATCCAACAAGAGCTTCACATAGCACCTCAACCCATTTCAAGGGAATCAAGGGGAGTTAGTCCAGAGCCTCGCAAGGGGAATTCGGCTACACTTGTTGTATTGTATTAGTTTGTGCATAATTTGCATTAGCTTCCGTTTTTTTAGTGCACTTAGTTTTGCATTTAGTGTTAGATTAGCACTAACACCTATTCACCCCCCCCCCTCTAGGTGTTTTTCAATTGGTATCAGAGCGGGTGCTCCTGATACTTAGGCTTAACATCCTAGGAGTGAGATCCATTTGTTTGCTAATCTTTTGTTTGCATTTGCTTGTTTGCACACATATAGTTTACCGTGGCCTTCATGACCCCACCTATGTTTGACCCTTCCAACATTCATGTTTGGAAGATTAGGATGACTGTTTATTTACAAACCCTAGGTCATAAAGTTTACCTTGCCATTACCAAGGAATCCTTCCTTAGTGATCGTAATCATATAGGGGCCAATGCACAAGCCCTTGAGGCCATTAGAAGCACTTTATCTAAAGATTATCTTTTATGTGTTTCTAACTTTGATTCCGCTTTTGTAGTGTGGAACAAATTGACAACCACCAACACCTCCAAGCTTCAAGTCCAAATCCAACAAGAAGAGGAATCTAGTGGAGAATCCGAACCACAACAATGCTATATGGTCCAAGGGAATGACTCCCTTGAGGTACACTCGGAAACTCAACTAGATAGTAATGATTGTGCTGGTTCTTCAAATGATTATGTTGATTCCCATGCTTTGAATGAAGAACTATCCATAGTTTGTGAAAAATTAATAGAAAACTATAAAGTTTTGAAAAAGAAGAGTCTAGGCATTAATAATGAAAATAAAATTTGATTGCTAAACTTGATGTTGTTTTGCAAGAGAAAGAGGAGATTGCAAATGAGAGGGATTCATTAAAATCTCAACTTGATCTTGCACTTAAAGAAAATGAGTTTTTGAAAAATAAAAATGATTGCCATGTTCTTTTGAAGAAAAATGATAACTTGTCTTCAAAAGTTGATTTTATTTTAAAAGAGAATGTTGATTTGAAAAATAAAATTATTTCCATTTCAAATGATTTAGATGTGTGTTTAAAGAAAAATGTTGTTTTGAAAAATAAGATTGATGAACATGTTTGCCATGCTAGTGTAACTTCTTCATCTAGTCTACCTAATGCATGTACCTCTTCTTCTAGGATTAATGATGATATTTGTATGTTAAAGAAGAGAGTAGATTGTTTGGGCTCCACTATGAGCAAATGTGCCATGAACCACACTCGCTTGGAAACCTTGGTTCGTAAGAAACAAGTTCCAACTTTTATGCATGCACACCCTCCACGGCATACACATGCTCCACACGGACACCATCAACACATGTATGCTCATGTGTACACATGTACACATTGTGGCCGAAAAGGCCATCTTGCTAAATTTTGTTATGATAGATTAAATGTTTCAAATTTAGCAAAGAAATTTGTTTGGGTTAGAGAAGGGACTAACCCCCATGGACCAATAAGATGTGGGTACCAAAGACCACCCCTCCTTTGTTTAATGTAGGTGTGGGCTCTCACATGACGTGAGAGTGATAGCACCTTGGAGTGGATGCGTTCCGGACTTAAAGGAAATCAATTGGATGCATCACTTTCAAGGGAAGTTTTGGTGGAGATGACCACCATATTTTTGGAGACAAGGAGAGTTGCCTTCTAGGTTTTGGTAACAAATTCCTAACTCCCATTTATTGTTTACATGCTTTCATATTATTGTTTATAGCATGTTTTGATCCTTTATAACATGTTTTTGATGTCTATGGATTAGTATGTTCATTCCATGTTTATTAGATCCTTGACATACATGTATAGTATTTGAGACACACATACTTATATGAACCCATACTTAGTGTTCTCACTTTTGTTTAAGCTATAATGTACATCATGAATCTAATACATGTGAATTTACATAGTAATCATGTTTTAGTTTTCTCATGATGATTTTTTGTTGTTTTATGCTTTATGTGGTATAAACTAGTTTAGATGTAGATTTTATCAAAACTTGCATGTATGCATGTACACATAGTGAGAACAAATTGACTTTTATATGTTTGCACTTCATGCTCATTTGTACCCACTATATGCACATGTATAAGCTAGTTTTGATGATTCCTTCATTTATACTTGCTATGCCTATTTTCATGTTTTTACTTCATGTATATGTATTTTGAATTCAAACCTAATAAATATACATGTATACCCATGAGTCTTTTGCCTTCATGCAAATACTTTTAATAGACTCGTTTACGGTTGGGATATGTATGTATATTGTTAAATTTGGATGAATCATACATATACCTAGAAGTTTGATAAAAGAATTTTTGATGAATCTTTGCTTGTTTTATATAGCAAAATAATATTCGTGTTTGTTTTGATACTTCATGTTTTGAATATATGTTTAGATGTTAGTTTTCATTAAGACTAGGATTTATATTTGTACATATGATGGGCTACAAACAAATCTATATATGTTTGGGATTGAATGCTTGTTTGTTCCCATTAGATGTGCTAGTATAGTCTAGTTTTGATGATTCATACATTTTAAACTTGTATTCCATTTTTGGTATTTATTTTTATGATTATGAGTTTTCATTTCATGTATATGTGTATTTTGCCAAACTTGAAGATATACATGTATACCCCTTGAGTCATTTGCCTTTCATGCAAATATCTATTATGGACTCAAAGTGTGTTTAAGGGATATGTATGTATACTTCTTGTGTTGACAAATTATACATATACCTTGAAAAGAATTGGTATTAAATTGTTTTAATGAAAAGCTAAATTTTCATACTTTTCATGCTTTTCATGTTTTCTTTGAATTGGTATTTAAACATCATGTATATGTTTACCTTGTCCAAACTCTTAGATATACATGAATATCCTTTTTGAGCCACGTGCCTTCATCCATATATCCTTGTGGACTCGTTTGTATCTTGGATATGTATGTATACTTTGGTTTGTATTAGACATACATATGCCTTGAAGATTAAATAATATTAATTTTAGTTTTCTTGTTTAAAGGAATAATTGAACTTAATTGAACAAATTTTCATAATTGTGATCTCCATACTTGACTTGTACACTCACATTTATTATTTGCTCATGTTTTGTTTTCATGAGACATTTTTATGCTTAATTGGATTAGAGTGTTGATTATCATGTGGATTTCATTTTGATGAAAATTGATTTGTATTTATTCCTTACTTGAAGGATTTCGTACTAGTTAACAAAACTTTTCATTTTAACTAGTTCGTATTCTTCGTTATAATATGAGATATACACTTGACCCTATTCTTTCAATTGGTATCATTGAACACTTTCAATTGATATCAATTTTGATCTTTTTGTATACTCATATATGTTTTGTATATATATGCTTACTCTTTCAAGAATATCAATGTCAATTGGTATCTAACTTTCATACATATATATCTTTATGCTAAGCTTGAAAATTTCTAATGTTTGATTTGTTTTCAATTGGTATTTTAACAAGCTTATGCATATGTTTAGTTGGTATTTCATAAAGGGGGAGAAAACTTGATTTTGTCCTTCAATTGGTATTTGATTCCCACTCCCTTACTTTATGTTAAATATCGTTTCAAATTGGTATCATATGCTTAAAAAAAACACATTTCTCTTAATGATATCAAGATATTTATGTTAAATGTTTTACAATAAGAGGGAGCACCACAAGAAATCAAGGGTTTACAATATGTGGTCTATCTCAACCACAAAAACTCTTGTAGTCACCCTTATTGACTTTGTTTTTGTTTTAGACAAAAAGGGGGAGACCATTGTTTGCATTGTTTTGATTGACACAAAAAGGGGGAGAAAAATTTTACCCCTCATTTTATTTATAGTTTTTGAATGTTTACCCCTTTGTTGATGATTGACAAAAAGGGGGAGAATTATTTGTGAGTTTTATATATATGCATAGTTATGTTTTTGCATATATTAAGTTTAATATAGTTTAATGTATGTTTATTGGTATCTAGAGCATCTAGAAAATGTTTATTTGTTAATTGGTATCTAGAGCATGCTTTGCTTTAAATATTTCATTGGTATCTAGAACCTTTATTGTTTATGCATATTTGTGCATTCATGTTTTTAAGAGCCTTCATTGCATATTATTATGTTTATTTGTTTATGCATGAGTTAAGGGGGAGCTTCTTTGAAGCTTAACTTTAATCCATGCATATATAACTTCATGAGTTTTGTCATCATCAAAAAGGGGGAGATTGTTGGCCCAAAGGCCTTCCACTCTAGTTTTGATGATGACTCACTCATGTAGTTATGTTTACTAATAATCTTGTGATTCAAAGTTTCAGATCATTAGCAGGATATTAGTTTGGTGATAGCTTCAACAAGAGGTGTTTGGAAGCTTATCATGGTGATTCCGGTGCCAAAGCTTAAAGATCATACCTTTGCACTCGGTGGATCGCGTTTGGGAGCAAGTCTTCTTGATGACTCAAAGACTTAGGTATCCATAGTTTAGTTTAGTGTGTTTTAGATCCATTTGTAAAGCTTAGTATAGTTGATATGCTCAAGTACACATACACACACATTTCATGATTTGGATTTTAGTTTTCATGAATAGTTTGATCAAAACAAGTTTACATGTTTTATATGTATATTAGATGTGCTCTATATACATACATGCTTATATGACTTATACAAACTTAGTTTGACGTACCTATTCATGTAGTTTTATGTTTTGGTATAAAACATATTTCTGAAATTAAAGAACAAAAACTGTGATATATTTTGTGAATGTATATTGGACCTATGTCCATATGCATCATGCTTAATAATGTTCAAATATCATGTTTTTGTATTTCTATAAAGTTTTAGGAAAATCAGATTTCCTATTGAAAAATCAAGTTTGATAAAAATACTAGTTTTGGTTTTTGATAAAATTGGCAAGACACAAAAATGAATTGATATGATTGATATATGTCTTGAAAATTTTTATCACATGTTTATGTTTCAATATAAAATGTTAAAACAAGTTTTATAGAATTTTCAGAAAAAGATAAAAGATTTTTATAAAATATTTCCCCAAATTTTTGATCTTATTTTTTTGTGCTGACAGGCTGGTTGGTCGACCGCACCAAGGGACGGTCGACCGCACGGGTCGACCGACGTGCACAGACTTGTGCACGTCTGGCAGCACAGTGGTCCGGTCGACCGGACGGTCGACCGCTGCAGAGAGTTCTGCTCTCTGTTAGTTTAGGTCGACCGGGCGGTCGACCGGTAGCTCCAACGGGTCAAAATATGACCGTTGGACGGTCGACCGGCCGGTCGACCGTTGCCTGTCAGAGCTGCCAGCTCAGCTCTAACGGCTAGTTTCTGTTTTGGCCTATATAAACCCCATCTCTTTGGGATTTTGGCTAAGGTTTTCAAGGAGAAAAATTCCAGACTTTCTCTAATGTTTAAAAGAGTTTTAAAAGAGTTTTTAAGTCAAAAAGATTTCATCTTATTTGTTTTTGGTTTTTGGAAAATCAAAGAAAGCTAGGGTTTTGGGAGATTGTTTTGTTTTTCGTTTTCTATCATTTACAAGTGATTTCCCAAGTAGATTTTCTTTGTTGCTGGTTTCCAAAAACTCCTTGTTTCCACACTTGAGCTATCACCTATCCTAATCTATTAGGATCTTGTTTTTGTGAAAAAAAAAAAGAAAAGAGAAAAGAAAGAAAGATTGTGTTTGTGGTCTTTGTAACCACTTATTGTAAACCCTCCTTGCTTTTGTGAATCCCTCTTCGGTAGAGGTGATCGGAGTGGTATTGGTTTGGATCCCTCTTAGGTAGAGGAGATTGTGTTGGTTGTGAGCCTCTTCGGTAGAGGTGGTTGTTGGTTGGTTGTTAGCCTCGGTAGAGGTTGTTGTTTGAGAGAGGAGTTTGGTACTCCTAGTGTTGTAACAAATCCTCTTCGGTAGAGGTTCCCTCGGTGGGAGATAGTGGATTGGAAATCCTACACGGTGGTGTAGGCGGGGATGTAGAGCAAGGTGCTCGAACCTCGAAACATATCTTGGTCTTTGCGATTGATCCATTGTCTCTCTAACTCTCTCTCATTTATATTGTGCAAAGCATCATACTTCATTCATATCACATTTGCTTGTGTTGAGCATAATTCATCTTGTCATATTTATTTGCTTGTGTTGTGCCTTGCATAATCCATATTGCTATATCCTTGATTGCTTGGATTGCTTGTGTGTGTGTGCCTAACTTATACTCATCCAACAAGAGCTTCACATAGCACCTCAACCCATTTCAAGGGGAATCAAGGGGAGTTAGTCCAGAGCCTCGCAAGGGGAATTCGGCTACACTTGTTGTATTGTATTAGTTTGTGCATAATTTGCATTAGCTTCCGTTTTTTTAGCGCACTTAGTTTTGCATTTAGTGTTAGATTAGCACTAACACCTATTCACCCCCCCCCCTCTAGGTGTTTTTCAGTAAGGATCTCAATGGTAATGGGTTATACATTATTGGGATTTAGTTAATAGAAATAAGTAATATGAAGAATAAGAAAATAGAGAGTGGGCTTGCAGGCTTAGCTTTTGGGCTTAAAGAAAAATAGAAAAAGATGAAAATAAGGAAGTGAGCTTGGCTCATGTGGGCTTAGAATAAAAAGGAAAAGAAAATCAAATGAAAAGGAGAATGGGCTGAGCTTATTGGGCTTGGATGAAAATAATAACACTACTAATAGTGATTAACAATATCATAATAATAATTAACAATATTAATTACAATAATAATAACAACAACAGTAATAATAATAAAAGTATTAACATTAAAAATCTTATCTAATAATACTTGATAAAAATACTACTATTAATAATAATGACTAAAACAATATAATATGAACAAGAATAATAACAATATCAATATTAACAATAATAGCAACTACAATAATAACACTAGTAACATAGTAATGGAAAAAATACTAGTCAGTAATTAAAATGATAATACTTAATAATGTTAAATATAATTATAAGGCTAAAATACCATTTACTATCTTAAAATAATTTGTACTGTAACTCAAGTTAATAAATAATAATAATATCACAAGTAAAATATAATAAATACTTTAAAAAAATTAAAAATACAGCATTTTAGATTAGGGATATTACATTCTATCCACCTTAATAAAAATTTCGTCCTCGAAATTTCGATAAGGTAGGAATGTTAGAAAATCAGAATCTAGAGAAAAAACAAACAAGCTTCCACATCGCTTCTGAATACATCATGATTCTACTACGCTTCCGCTGCGCGCTCTGATCTTTATTACCGGCTTCGAAATGGAGTGATCAAACTCAGGGGGCAAAATCAGGGAAAATAGAATCGGAAAGAGGATAGGAATCAAGATGGTACCCAGATTGCTCTAGAAAAGAGTTGGAATCAGGGATATCAAAAGATTCAAGAGATGGATCATAAAAGAGAGAACGATCAATTCCAAATGGAGTCAATATCATCGTATGGATAGTATATGTATATTGTAGTGTAATTATAACTTGTTTCAAGTTACCGATAAGATCTAGGTTCTCTTTTTATGTTGAACCTGGCTCTGATACCAAGAAAACCGTGTCACGCCCCGCTTCCCAAATACGCTGGAGCGGAGACGCGCACGAGTCAGCGACGCATATACGCAAAGAAAATACCTCACGTATATGCGCTAAGCCTTATGTAACACAAAACAAGTTATAAATTTATACTATAATGAGTCAACGACCACTACAATAATACATATAAGCATTCACGCATGATATCTTATGAATAAAGAACTGGAATAACAAATGAATCTGATATAACGAGAATCAGGAAATAATATGAAGACAAGAAAGATAAGAATACCGAAATCGAATAGGGAGAAGCTCCAGCTCTTCGCGAAGTGTACAGTCTCCTCGAACACCAGCACAATAGAAACAAAGCGTCCAATATCTGGACGTGTAAATCCAGGGTCGTCAGAAAGCGACCTGGTGAGTGTGTGTGTAAAGGGGAGAGCTTGTGCATATAAATAATGTGCACAGATTAATAATCAGATAAACTACAGATAGAAGATAACTAAATAACATGATAAATAGATAACAAAAGGATAACTGCATAACAACATGAATGAAGATAAAAGTCAACTATCACAACTGAAAATAAGCAACTGATATCTGAAGGTATAACCAAGCATATCACTAGTCTGGTGTACAATCCTATATCTATCATTATTTATACATATATATGCAGTCAAGTGATCATGGTTAGTCACAATACATTAACAGTTTATTATTATAATTTATGTCAGCGAATACCAATTGTCACATGTAATAGACGCATCCCATACTACGCCTACCACACATTCCAATCGATGTCCTCAATTATTGAAACTGATCGGTTGGAGAAATTGTCTGTGTTTTAGGTGGGTCCCGTGCATACCCGGGACCACGGCCCAGACTCCGGCGCTGAACCAGAACCTACCGCAAGGTAGTCAGGAACATGTATAACAGGAACAGGTACATGTATAACATGTATAACAGGAACAGGACAGGGTGCCAGTCACCCCACGGGAACCCTGCAGTGGAACCCTCTTTCGGCTGCGCAACCTAAATCCTAGGTCCACCCAAAATACAGACGCTGTCTCCTCCATCAATCTCCCCAATCCCAGTGTAAGTTGTTTAATATCATGTTATTAGTTTATCAAGATTATTTAATGTGCATGTTACTTAAATTACTGGGATAACTCGGTGGTAGTCACGGTAATAATATAACATGTAATCAGGATACCGGTATAACAGGAATATATAATATCAATGAACAGGATACCGGTATAACAGGAATATGTAACAAGTATAACATGCGGGTGTTGTTACCGTGTAATAATATTTTTTCCAGCAATTAATGGTAACATGGACATGATAGTTATCAGGTAGATACCAACTATAGTCAGTCAAGTTTCTCAGGTGACTCAAGATATCCAGGATGAGTAATGACCTACTGTCACGAATAAAATAATCCAGGCAATGTATATATAATCAACTCATATCCTCAAAGTCATCGATGTATCCATCCTCTAAGTCATCAATAAATCTGATCGATCAATAGCAGTCATCCGAACATGTAATATAATCACCGATATCAATGAAATCACTCTCATAATAACTCTATCTCCCTAACTGAATTGATCAATAACTAAACATGAAGCACATGGTACATCCTCGAGATCAATAAGTCAACATATACTGAAATCATAGCGAAGTAAGAGAATCATCCTCAAACAACATATAGTCTAGAATATCTACTTCTGCTACATAATATCAACAAAATATCATCTAAATAAATCTAAAATACTCACAAATATAAATCCAGCTACATCAACCTTATCTTAAGGCAGATCAGGCTTCATTATAAAGAACATAAATCTCAGATTCAAGTCTAACTCAAGATCAATCTAAGACAGTCCAACTTTCCTCACCACTAAATCTGAATCTAGAAGGTTAAATAACTAAATAAGAACTAGCAAGAATACTAATATCCCGGTGACAAAACATCGAGTCCAGAAATGTCTAACATCAATAACATCTGATCTATTATCTGTGGTATCTCTAAATTGTCTCATATCAATAGACACGTCATATATACTTGTCCACAATATCAAAAAGAGTTCTGGTCAGAAATAATCACCAAATATATGAATATCAAATCTGATAACTAATACCAATTTTATCAACCTCAAGATCTGAGCCGAATCAAGTCCCAATCTAAAGTGTATCAAAACTAGGCCTAAGCCAACAACGATAACTACCAACATATGAAATAACGCTAATACAAGCTCATATAAACTATGTAATTAAAGTGAGCAATCATAGGTGTCTCACGATGTAGTACAAGAAATCAAACTGGTAAAACATAAAAGGAAGTCACATAAAATGAAAGTGTAACAGGTAAATGCATACCGACAACAGTAAATACACAAGAACGAATACTCACAAAACAAAGAAGAGAAACACTTACAAAACAAATAAGTGAAACACTCAAAAAATAAATTTAATAAAATTAAACAAAGAAGTGACACTCGCCTGAACTCGATCACAATCCAAAGCACTGCAAATCCTAGAATCCTGGTAAATCTACATAAAGTATTTTAATAGAAATTGTTAGGATCTTTTATTTATTTAATCTTGATTAATTAACTTAAGGTTGGGAGTATGATCCTCTGAATTACATGAAATTAATAGATTTAACTTGACTAATTTTAAATCTTCTTTTATTGGGTTTTTAAAGGCTTTTTAATGTTAAATTTCTTAACGTGTTCGAATTTATCATTTAACAAAACTGACTTTAAAGGGGGTAATTTGATTTAATTTATGTTGCTATTCTTATGAAAATTTTATCATGAAAAGTAGAAGTAGTATTGATTGTTATTTATATTTTTCTCTATTTTATTTTGATATTTTTAACTAATTATTTTAACATGAAAATTATCTATTCTTCCTTTCTTTCTTCTTCTTCTTCTTCTTTTCTTTTGTTTTTTTTTTTTGGGAACAGCCTAGGCCTCTCGGCCCAGACCCAGGCTCAGGCCGAGCTTAGGCCCGGACTGGACCAGGCCAGGCCCAGGCCTGGTCCAGAATTTCATTTTCGTCTTTTTTTTTATAAAACAGGGCCAAAGGCCCTGCTGGCCCAACCAAGCCCGGCTAGGCCTGGGCCGGCCAGGCTGGACCAGGACCTGCACAGCAGGGCTGTGCAGAGCCTGCTCTCGGCCAAGCCGAGAGCAGTGCCTCTATGTTTTTTTTCTTTTTTTTTTAAATCCAATTTCTAAATTGTAAAAAATTTTAAAGGGTGTATAAATTTAGGTATGTATTTGTACATCTCACGTGTATTTTAGTTGGGTTTTGAATTTGTTTTGATATATACAAAAATTTGTAATATTGACATGGTCTTGATTAGACTATTTGTATCATATTAATTATGGAAAACGGGTTTACTTTCTTAGATTTTGATTTGCTCAAATTAAGGTTTTGTGGAGTATTAAAATAATGATTATACAAAAATGATATTAGATAAGTTTTTCTTTATGAACAAATAATTATATATATATATATATTTTAAAAGAAGCTAAAGTTAAATTCACAATCTAGATTTACTTACTTGAGTTTGATCCCCAAGCACGCAACCCTTTTTGTTCATGCTTTGCTTGAGGAGAAGAAAGAGATGAAATTTGGGAGATTTGGGATTTAGATTTTCTCTTGAGGTAAAAGAGAAAGTGAGGAGAGCTTGGGATTAGGGTTTCCTCTTGAGGTAGAAGAGAAAGAAAGGGGTGAGGTCTTTATAAAAGTCATTACAGATTTTAGAAACCTGAATTCTAATTAGGCTAGATTACTTAATTTAGCAATTTAGATAAGAATGGAAGGTTGCAGAAAAATCTCAAAGTGTTTTGACTTAAATATGATTTTTATTAGGATTTAAATTAGGATTAGGATTAGGAATAGAATTGAAGGTTGGTAAAAATCTCAAAGAGATTTGGTTTAGATTTGAAATTATAGATTTGAATTAGGATTAAGATTGGGGCTTTGGGTTAATGGGTAAGGATCTCAATGGTAATGGGTTATACATTATTGGGTTTTAGTTAAAAGAAATAAGTAATATGAAGAATAAGAAAATAGAGAGTGGGCTTGCGGGCTTAGCTTTTGGGCTTAAAGAAAAATAGAAAACGACGAAAATAAGGAAGTGAGCTTGGCTCATGTGGGCTTAGAATAAAAAGGAAAAGAAAATAAAATGAAAAGGAGAATGGGCTAAGCTTATTGGGCTTGGATGAAAATAATAATACTACTAATAGTGATTAACAATATCATAATAATAATTAACAATATTAATTACAATAATACTAACAACAACAGTAATAATAATAAAAGTATTAACGTTAAAAATCTTATCTAATAATACTTGATTAAATTACTACTATTCATAATAATGACTAAAACAATACAATATGAACAAGAATAATAACAATATCAATATTAACAATAATAGCAACTACAATAATAATACTAGTAACATAGTAATGGGAAAATACTAGTCAGTAATTAAAATGATAATACTTAATAATGTTAAATATAATTATAAGGCTAAAATACCATTTACTATCTTAAAATAATTTGTACTGTAACTCAGGTTAATATATAATAATATCACCAGTAAAATAAAATAAATACTTTAAAAAAAATAAAAATACAGTATTTTAGATTAGGGATATTACACCGTATCCCAAAGTCCACATTCTTGCACAGACTTAAAGGCCGCGTCCTTTCATATAGAACCACAGCCGTGTCTCATTAGCCGCGTCCTCTTAGTGGTGGTCCAAAGCCGTGTTACACAACAATTCAGAGTTGCATCCTGAAGTTCACATTCTTGCACGGACTCAAGGGCCACGTCCATAAGTCCGCATCTTTCCACAAATCCAAAGGCAGCGTCTCCTTATCGAGAACGCAGGTTCGCGTTTTAGAGCCGCGTACTCTCAGGGGGCCAGAGTCACGTTTCTCTTGAGTGAGATCCGTGTTTCTGCCAAATAACTGAGATTCGCGTGTCTTTCTTGACGAGCCAAAACCGTGTCTCCACCAATGGTTCAGAGTCACGTTTCTTATATCCGTGTCTCCACTACAAATGAGAGCCACATCTCGATCAAGAACTCAACTCAGCCTGAGTTTATTATTCATGGTCGTACACTATCAAAACGACTAAGGACTGCGTTTCCACAAACAGTCAAGGAGTGCGACTATGAAAGCTGAGTTCATCCAGGCAGCAAAGAGTCCGAAAGGATAAAAACGAGACGAGAATTGAAAACTTTTATATTTGACTCAAAATGATAAAAGTAACACAAACACTCTTATTTGACAAATGGAGTGTTATAAAAAAAAATGGGACGATACAAAAAGGAGAAGAAGGCTAATAATCCTGCTTCGCCAAAAGAATGGATTTGTTCATGGAGGTGCTGCATCTCGTGCTGACGTGCCCTTTTAGCTTCCGTCAAAGTTTGGACCCGCAACTCTTCCTCTGAGAAAAATCTCTTCGTAGCCAATTGTGTCTGAAGAGACTCCAACCTAGAGACATGAGCAACAAGGTTTTCTTGAACCTGCGTCTTAGCAGTTTCCAGCCCTTCCAGTTTTTCTCTTGCAACAACAAGTTTCTACTCATTGGCTTCAATCAAGGCTTACGTCCTAGAAATAGTAATCCGAGCAGTGGCGATAACTTTCTCTGTACTTTGGATGACGACTTCAGATTCCTTTGAATCGCCAACCAGTCTTTGGTAGTCAGCTTGGAAGTGCTGGAGATGATGGGCTTCTTCAGCTATTTGCTCCTCCATATCCTTTCGCTCGGGTTCCTGAGCGGCGAGGAGCTTACTCAGTATCGACCGAGCCTCATCCATTGAGCTAGCATTCTCTAGGGTCTTTAGTTCCTTCAGGCAGCTCCCTAGCTACTCGACCAGCACCAGTATACCCTAGCCTACCAAGAGCTTCCAGTGTGACTGATGTTCTCGATTTGATTCTCAAGAAGCATCTGGGAAAAGTCAAAAGAACAGCCCCAGAAAGGACAAGTCGATACAGGACTTCATGGAAGAAAAAAATTGTTGCACCATTTGACGTGCTAGTTCTTTCATGATGTCAGTAGCTGGAGACAACCCTGCTGATGCACTCTCGGACCCCTTTTCCATGACAGAATGAAAGATGGGAACAACCTCAACTTGTGTAGGGGTGAGGCCGACAACAGGCTCGTCTGACACTGAGGTCATCGCCAATACCTCCGGGACAGTTATTGTTGTAGCAGCTTCCACTGTAACAGAAGCAACAACAAACTCTACAGCACTGGGTTCACCGGCCGAAATTTGAACTGTGCCATCTTCTACGCCAATGCTTGCCGCAGGATCCTCTACTTGAGCTACCCCAATGCTCACTGCAAACCACAATATTAAATGTCAGTGATAATAATGAAAAGGAGATATCTAACACGTCAGTTTTCTCTTACCAAGTTGAGGATCTAATGATGAAAAATCCCTGGGTAAGCCACTTGGGGATGAGGGCTCCCTGACCTCCGCGGTTGCACCATCATGAGGCATTCCGGTAGCGGGAGCTTCAAAGCCCTCCTACTAGGCCAGCTCCTAGTTCGTCTTCATAATATGAGAAGAAGTTGTGGCTTCACTACCGGCAGCCAGCCCTGTAAAAGAAAGTCAAAAGAAAATATCAGAACTCATTCCTAACTTGATGGAGAACCAGTTCAGGAGGACAAAGGAAATACCTTCAGTAGCGACAATCCCTGCTATCGGCGAAACTATCGCAGGGACGTACCCCTGTATCTCTTCCTTTAAGATATGCGAGAATTTAATTGTGTCAAGAAGAGCGGGTTCATCGCCAAAATCAACTTCCTCGCCAGAATAATATCCATGTTCTTTGGACGATGAAGACGACAACTCAACACAGGAGGTCTCAGCGATCGAGGCTTTACCACTAAGTACCCCGGTAGTAGGGCTGGGTTCGATAACCCTGAGGTGGGCATCAATACACTGGGAGACCTATGTTGTTGCACCTCTGCCCTTCTCTCATGAGCTGAAGAAGGTCCAGGCTGAGTTGAGACTCCCGAAATCTCAACGTCATCCCTTCCTACCATGTCAACTTCAGGTCGCTCGACCTCTTCAGCCATGAAGTGTTCACCCACGAGCTCTCCCTCCTCTAGGATCACGGGGCCCCTACTACGCAAACCTCGGGAGCGAAGGACGGGGACTTCCTCCTCCCCTCTTCTTCCTCCCCCGCTCTTCAATACCAGAAGGGACTACTTCGGGCATCAAAGTTTCAGCCTCAGATTCCCTCCTGGCCTTCTTTGGGCTAGGCTCACCCTTGGAAGCAGAGCCACGAGAACGTTTGGCCACGGCTTGCCGACTCTTTTTAGCAGGTTGCTCCTTAGGAGGTACTATCCGAGGCTCCAGCTCTGCAGCTGCTGCCCCTGTTCGACTAACCTCCCTCCTCGGCTCCATCCCTGCCTCCCCTCCTGTTTCCCTCTCGGCCGCCTGGTACTCGGACATACCTCGTACACGTTTATTGGAATCCAGCTTGGCTTTATAAGATGCCTTGATACTCTTGATGCAAGAGGTATTTATTCTGAAGCGAGGTACCTTACTAGCAAGAAAGTACCAGGTGAAGAAACTGAGGCTGGTATAACAATTGGGCGTCCTATGAGGCAAGCTAAAAATAGCTCCCGTCCCTCCAGCTACACGTAGTACCATGCCTGAGCACCTTCAAACATGTTTCCACTAAAGCGGAGGCAAGTGTTGGGGTTGCTGACATATAATTGATCATAGCCAAACTTTCGAGCAAAACGACTAGGCACGTAAGGCTCGATCGTACATGAGTCATCTTATCAGAAGATCAAATATCTAGGCCAAATATTGATCAGCCACCAGAAGACTCCAGATGGCAGCCTTGTGAAGTCATCTGGTCCCGCAAGGTCAGCAAACTTATCCCCGTAGGACGCACCAAAAATCTCAGAGAAGCAACGGTCGAGCTGATAATTTGAACTACTAAGAATGGATCTCCGAACAAAGACATATAGTAGCAAGACCAGCTCGAATTCTCCAACTTCTCACGAAGGGAATGAAGCCTTCAAAGAGAGGCATTGCTGTAATCAGTGAAGGGCAGTGCATAATGTACCAGGCCATCAGGTACGTATATAGAAGCTCGATCCTGGGGTTAGGAGTCTTCACTTTTAGCCTTCCCTCTGAATCTACCACCAGCCTGCCCTGGGAATCTACAATGGCCTCCACTTGGCACAAGCTTTTGATCAGCGCACGTAAAATCTGCTCTGAATTCTGGCTACCATCACTGAAAAAAAGGGCAATAGACTTTCCATGGGCCAGCAAGACCGCCGGGTACACCACGTCGGCAATAATTACTTCATGCGGCAGCGTTGGCGCCACACAACGCTTTAGCCATGGCATGAGGAAGCCCGCCAATAGAGCCCGGTCAGAAATGAGAATTCAGGCCTGGTGATGAAAATTTTCATAAACTATATCAAGTTTGAAAGTGTCCTCGTTCGACTCGGCGGTGTAAGAGCTTATAGAGGCATTAATCCTCTCAGGAATTTTCTCATCAATGCAAGGGGCCAAACTAGTCACTGGGCTATCTTTTTCATTTATGTCATTGAATAGATAGCTCGCCCATGACATCTGCTTAACACCCCTATTCCTCCAGGAGGATATTTGCCCGCAGATGTGGAAGTGGCACAACACTTCCCAGTATGTCTCGTACACCTGAGGGTCCTCTTTCCTCAAGAGGTGAAGCTCCTCAGAAGTAGGGACGTATTCTTCATAAAGGGCATCTCTCATAACTAGCCCCAAAACTTCATATAGCTCATGAAGAGCGAGTCCCATCTCTCCAGGATTATAATGTGCTCCTCAGATGATTATAATGTTTCAGGATGCCATAAAAATTGTGGGAACTCTGCGGGAGGCCATACTTCATGGCCTTAACCGAATGGTATAACCCCTCTTGTTTCAACAGAGCCCTGAGATCAACAAGAACAAATCCAACATTCTACCTCACCATGACTTGTCGGTGAATGGACCCATCCAAGCGGATGAAAGTCGTCAAGAAAATCACCCCCAACTTTCAAGAACTGATTGATGAAGGTGGCGGCAAGCTGAGGGGTTTCTCCTTTCGGATACTCAAGCCTAACTAACTCAGAAAATAAACCGAATACATCTTTCTCATGGCCAGCAGGGTATGCTTCTTTGGCACCTAATTTGCCGAGAGACACGCCGAAGACAAACCGGGAAAGATCCCACTCCATCGTGTGATGAAGAGATATATGCTGAAGATAGGACAAGGGATATATCCTCCCCATATTGGGAAGGAAGAACCTCCTGTCCCCTATCTGGCGGAGCCATTTATAATCTCCGTCATACAAAATCCTATCATCCTCTTCAATGGCGTCACCAAAGAAGAAGGCAGGCTTTCTTAGCGGAGTGCAGGAATCTGACTTGAACAACCCATCAAAAATAATCTCTCGAAGGGTCAACATACTGCCTTGGTGATCCTTTCCTTAGCTCCTTTGACTTACTAGTAGTCACAGGAGCAATCCTCCAAAGCGCGAAGGTCAGATTACGATCAGCGCCACCTATGTGCCCAAAGTGGCACTTCTTGGATAGAGGGCCAGAAGAATATCACACTGCAATGAAGACGACACTTAGTCAAAAGTCTAAAAGAAAACGGCTACCAGACGTGAAAATCAGCAAAATCCGCGTCTAGACTCAAAAAATGTGAGGCTTGCGTGAAGCCCACATTTCAAAATACATAACTTAGAAAGTTTTCTAAGTATTGGACTCAGACGCGAGACTCAGTGAAACCCGCGCCTGACCTTAAAGACGTGAGGATCACATGAAGTCCGGTCTGAAGCTTCTCACTTAGAGAAATTCTGAGTATTGAGTTCAAAATGCAAGGCTCAGTGAGGCCCGCGTTCAACAAGCAGATACGGGCTCAATCTGATGAAGCGAAGACGAGAAGGTTGTCAAACCCGCGTCTTGCCTACTAATGGAAGAGCCGCGTTTGAAAATCAAACACGGGCATGAGCCTCGCATTGGCGGTTCACATTCAAAAGAGACTTAAGAGTTAAGAGAACTCTTTAAGCCTCTTCAATTGTAGTAACCAGTTCAGATGCTATTTTATTACCTGAAACGGGGGCCTCCTGCGTGGGGGGACCACCCATTTGAGCCTCGGCAGCAGCAGCGCTCGAGGACGAGGCAGCATGTTTTATCTTTGTGCCATTGCAACCGTGAAATCAATGTCACAGATGAAGGAAAATGGAGAAAGCTCTAAGCTTTTCTTAACCCTCAATACAAAGCTCAGCGAAGAAGAAGAAGAATCTAATGATGACTCTTAAAAGACTATTGCTTTTATAGGCACAGTGATCCGCAGAGATACGCGACGTGTGTCTCGAGGCCTAATCCTCGCCCTACGCGTGGCATGCGTCTTAAATGGATACGAATTTCGTGCGTTAAAGGAATATGTCCTCTCAACTCCGCCAGACACGTGGCAACGTACCCAGAACGCGGGACTCACGTTTAACAAAGCCGCATCCCTCTAAAGGTCGTGTCTCTTCAGTAAGGTCAAAGCTGTATCTAGTCAACAGAGTGAGAGCTTTGTCTTCACTTCAAAGATCGCATCTCTTCAGAGGCCGTGTTTCTTTAGCAAAGTAATAGATGTGTCCCCACTTCGAATGAGGACTGTGTCTCTGAAACGACATGACCTCTGCGTCTACAAGACTTACAGGCAGTCTTCGCTTCTACAATCAGTTCAATAGTACACTAACACAAGCAGACAATTGTTTACCCCTGGTTAACAGTACACCAACAACCAGCACAGAGCACTGAGGAGGTCTGGACTGCGTATCTAGACACTCATGATCATTTTCTCTGGTGGCTTTAAAGGGTTCTATAGTACACTCACGAAGAACACATTCCAGACAGGATCAAACTCAGAACATCTCAAATGATTGTTAGTCCAATCATGAGAACCATAAACTAGACCGAAGTCTAAAGTATTTCAAAATCCGTCCCAGTCAACCGCAAAATATCGAAAACATTAGAGGGGGTTCTGTAGACTGTCCGAAAATCACTGGGGTCACGTCATTAGAAAGTAGAGTCCAAACTCCAAACGTAAGGCAGAACAGCCACTAGCGCAGCACCAAGACGCGAAGGTTGAAACTCGCATCTTAATAACCTGTTGGCCCAAGGTTACAATCACCCGATTTTTGAGTTTTGATGATTACAAAACATATATAGTTATTTGTACTAATCATTTTTCTAGTGTTTAAGTGTGTTTCAGGGTTCTAAGGATTCATGTAGTGTTTTCCCTAAAGATAACTCATTTCGGGATCATTTGACTCAAGATGCCTCAATTCGGGTTCAAGAATTCAAGTTATGCAACATTTCATGGAGAAGCCCTTATTTGAAGACCTTATAGTCACCTAGAACCTTTGTAAGACATAGTTTGTTAAAGAATGAGGTTATGTTAATTTGGCTTAAGAAAACACACACACCATCTTTTTTCAAAATACGGTTTTTGTTTTGGGTATTTGATTTAGGTTCATGACTTGATGGTTATACATGACTCAAATTATTTTACAATTTTATATCTTGTTTATATCATGTATACCAACCTTTATAGCATGATACTTTATCATATAGCCTTACAAATTTATTTTGAAAATTTTTCAAAGTTCAAAAAATTTCTTATAAATAATCCTGTTTCAGGCCTGTCGGTCGACCGGCCGGTCGACCGGATCCATTTCAGGCTTGATCGGTCGACCGGACTGGTCGACCGAGCCTTGTGGTTAGGACGTGCATGTTTGTGCACGTCTATCAGTCGACCGGACCGATCGACCGACTGAAAGCCCTTTGCTCTCGAGTTTTGTCGGTCGACTGGGCCAGTCGAACGACAGAACAAAGAGAACTTTTTCTTTTGGCTGCCAGTCGACCGACCGATCAACTGAGTCCAACGGCTAGTTTGCCAATGGACTGTCGGCTGACCGGGTCGGTCGACCGACAGCCGCCAGCAGCCCTAACTGCTAGTTTTCAGAATTTTCATCATTGGATTTGAGTGAGATGTTTTGATCTGATCTCTCTAAATTTTTGGGGGCTATTTCCTGACCTAATAAGCTAGTTTTAATGATGATTAGATTTCCTCTAATCCCTATAAATAGAGGGGATTGGTCACTTTCAAATTACAAGAAAAATCCTATTGTTTTCAAGTTTCCAAAAAGAGAGAAAAGTTTTCAAAGGCTTTCAATTTTCTAAGTGCATTCTTGGCTACTAGTTTTCAGTTGTTTGTCAAGCTATTTAGTACTACTTTACAAATGAATTTTTTTTACACTTCTTGAGCCAAAATACTTCCTCATTCTATTAGGAGTTGTAAAGAGAAGTGTGTGGTCCTTTGTTGATCACCTTGTTACTTATTGTTCTTTGTGTTGAGAGCCCTCATTATGGAGAGGGTTGGATTGGTGGAGTTCGGTACTCCGGTCTTCGGTAGACCCTTTGTATTTTCCTCGGTGGATATAGTGGAAACCCTTCACGGTGGTGAAGGCAGGGACATAGAGCGGTGGCTCGAACCTCGAAACAAATCCTTTGTGTTTGCGATTGAATTTCTTATTGCTCTTTATTGCTCTACATTTCTATCTTGTGATATATCTTGTGTGCACTTCATTATTGCATCCATTTCTTTACTTGAATTTTTCGGTCTTTACTCATCATAACAAGAAAGCAATTATGCGCCTCAACTCATAATCTAGAGGAATCAAAGAGGAGAAGTTCTAGAACCCTTCACGGGGAATTCGGCTTCAATTTCTTATTTTGAGTGACCGTTTGCATCATATATTAATACTTGTTTAAAAAGATCATTAGATTATCATTAACACCTATTCACCCCCCTCTAGGTGTTTTTCAATTGGTATCAAAGCTTTGGTCTCTAGGCTCTTGGCTTAACAACCTTAGAGAGATCCTTTATTGCTAATCATTCTATTCATTTTTCATCCTCATACACTTAGTAAAAATGGCCGAAGGAATTAAGACCCCACCCAAGTTTGATGGCCTTAACTTTCCCATATGGAAGGTTAAGATGATCGTATTTTTGCAATCCTTAGGAAGCCGGGTTGCAAAGGCGGTGACCAAGCCTTTTAGTGCACCCCCCCGGTGATGAGGACACTTGGTCCGATATTGCCACGAACGAGTTTGATGCTAATGCTAGGGCTCACTATGCCTTGCTTCAAGCCCTTAATGACGATAATATCTCTAGAGTTATTTATTTCAAACGCACATGAGATTTAGACTCACTTACTTGTCACTCACGAGGGGACTTCACAAGTAAGAGGGCAAAAATCGACCTTCTTCGTTCCCAATATGAAAATTTTTCTATGCAAGAGAATGAAATCATAGATGATATGGTTACTAAATTTACAAAGATTACTAATGGACTTTCTTCTTTAGGTGACAGGATTAACAATGACCAAAAGGTGAGGAAGATCATCCGTGCACTCCCTCCATCTTGGGAAGTCAAAGCCACTACTTTGAAGGAGCTCAATGACAAGGAAGAAATGGAGCTTATAGGTCTCATTGGGAATCTCAAGACCCATGAGATGGAAAGAAAAGCAAGAGAAGAAATGGCTCCTCCCAAGAAGAAAGCTATTGCCTTCAAGAGTTCTTCTAACTACTCCGACGACGATGATGAAGAAGAGGATGATGAGGATCTTTCCCTTCTTGTAAAGAACGTTCGGAGAATGTACAACAAGGCAAAGTTTCAAAATAGAAGGAGATGGCAAGGTAAAGAAGAGAAGAAAATCATTTGCTTCAATTGCCAAAAGTCGGGTCACATTGTTGCGGAATGTCCGGATAAAGCCAAGCCCTCCACCTCTAAGAAGCCATATAAAAAGAAAAGCTTTAAAGGCTACTTGGGATTCAGAGAGTGAATCCAATGAGAAAGTAGACACCGCCAACATGTGCTTCATGGCAAATGAAAGCACAAGCAAGGTAACTCCCAATACTTCCTTGATTGTGATCTATCCATGGATGAACTAGGAGAAGCTTTTGAAGAACTATCTCATAACTATGATTTTCTCAAAAAGAAATTTTAAAAATGAAAAAGGAAAATGAATCTCTAAATCATAAAGTTTTCACTCTTACAAAAGAAAAGGAGGAATTGCTTTCTACTCTTGTTTCTACACAAAAGGATTTTATAACTATAAAATTTTCTTGCACAGGTAAATTTCTACAAGTTAATGAAAATGAAATTTCCATGCTAAAAGAGAAAATTGATTCACTAGGAATTGTTTTGAAGAAATATGAATTTGATAAGAATAGACTAGAGGCTATGTTTCCTAAGAAACAGTCCCAAAGAAACATTCACATGCTATTCATGCTCATGTTAAAAATCACAACCTTTACATCATGCCAAACACCCTAAACATGCCCACAATCTACACACACATCATGCATTCATGTATGGTAAAGTATTTTCATGCACATATTGTGGCCGTAAAGGTCATTTGTTTAAATTTTGCTATGATAGGCTTAAT